>BQKN01052062.1:0-12811 GCA_022839385.1 Asparagus kiusianus | reverse complement strand
CTAAAATTTCTCCGACACTGAAGGCGAAGAGGTGGCGAAGAACACGGCGGAGGAGGCGGTGCAGAGTAGGATGAGAAGGAGCTCGATGTTGCCGCAAGTTCCACAAAACATCCAAGCTATCAATTTTTATTAAAAAAATTAATAATTTCTATTTGAACATCATGGAAAGATGAAAGATTTAAAAATATACCGACTCATGAAGAATTACAGGAAACAGGAAGGAAACAGCCAGACAGACTGGCGGTCGACCGCCAACGTGCACGAAGTCTTACTGGGTTTCGGAGATGAAGCCGGTCGACCGTCGCGGTCGACCGCCGCGGTCGACCGTGGATGACTGTAATGGATTTATACTCTTGGGTTTGTGGTTCGGTCGACCGCCGCGGTCGACCGCGAGACCTGCATGGTCGACCGTCGATGATTTCTAGGCTGGGCTTCGGTTTTTGACCCGATTCGTTTTCTGAGTTATATATAACCCTAAACCTGATTTGTTAGGGTTAAGCAAGGATGAATTTGAGTAGTCTTTGAGAGAGGATTGTTGCATCCAATTGTGGGAGAGTTGTGAGAGATCAAGAGCTTTGTTTTAGGGTTTGATCTGAGAGATTTGTAACTCTACTTGTATTCTCTGATTTCTAATAGTAAGAACTCCCCTCCCCTTGCCCCGTGGACGTAGGCAACTTGCCGAACCACGTAAATTGTTTGTTCTTGCTGTGGTTGTGTTTTGCATATTGGTTGTGGTTTAGTTCAAGTTATTATTCGTGTTGCCCTAGAAGCTTCCGCTGCGCACAACAAATGGTATTAGAGCTAGATCGACAACATGGGAGATGCAAGCACGTCAAGTTCGTCTCTTACAAAGGCGATACAGAGTCTGAGCATCAATAACACAAAGATTGATGTTCCGAAGTTCGACAGCAAGATCAATTTTGGATTGTGGAGGTGTCAGGTGATGGATACCTTGGATGCACAGAATTTGGAAGAGACTCTTGAGTTAAAAGAGAAACCTGCAGAGTTGGAGGATAAGGTTTGGAGAAAGATGAACAGTAGAGCTTGTGGTGTTATTAGGTCATGCTTGACGCCGGATCTTATTTATGATGTTATGAATGAGACGTCGGTGAAGAAGATGTGGGAAACACTCAATGAGAAATATCTTACGAAGAGCATTAAGAATCGTCTTCACTTGAAGAAGAGATTTTATCAGTTCAAGATGAAAAGGGGAGTTTTCATCAGGGAGCATGTTAACAACTTCACTAAGCTACTTTCAGATATGGCTAATGTGGACATTATAGTTGAGGATGAGACAAGGCGATGCTACTTCTGTGTTCGTTGCCCGAAGATGATTATGGTACGTTCATTCTCACTATAATCAATGGAAGAACTACAGTCAGCTACAAGGAGGTGACCTCAGCTTTGGTGAACTATGAGTTGAGGAAGAGTGATGGTAAACCCTCCGAGAAGGCATCGGGAGATGCGTTAGCAGTTCGAGGCCGAGATCCAAACCGTCGTCAGTTCAACCGCTCAAAATCAAGGAATAGGAGTGCCTATAAGAGTGTTGGTAGGAATCAATGTCAGTATTGTAAAGAAGAAGGACATTGGAAGATTGACTGCCCAAAGTGGAAAGAAAAAGCCGGGAAGAATAAGGGGAAAGCTGCACAAGCTTTAGAGGTGAATGTTGCAAAAGCTATTGGTGAGCATTCAGATTCAGATTCTTCAGGCTATTCATGCCCTACTTTACCATCGGTTTGCTATGCGAATTCCACGGAGTGGATGATGGATTCGGGAGCTACATATCACATCTGCCCTAAGAGGGAGTGGTTTTCTAGCTTTGAGGAGCTGGAAAGAGGGGATGTCGTGCTTATGGGAAATGACCACGCATGCCCTATTGGTGGTATTGGTTCAGTCCGGATTAGGATGCATGATGGTGTAGTGAGGGAATTGAAGGAAGTGAGGTTCGTGCCGCAGTTGACGAAGAACATCATTTCTCTTGGGACTTTGGAGGTAGCAGGATATCGAGTGATCTTAGAGGATGCTACAGTGAATGTCACGAAGGGTTCTATGGTGGTGATGCGAGGTGTCAGGGAAAACAACCTATACTACTTGAAGGGAAAGACAGTTACAGGGGGTCTGGCAGCTTCTATCACTACAGAGGAGGACACTACCACTTTATGGCACATGAGACTTGGACACACAGGTGATAAGTCCCTACAGTCATTGGCGAAACAGGGGCTATTGAAAGGTGCTAAGACCTGCAAGATGGATCTGTGTGAGCATTGTGTACTTGGGAAGAAGACTAAAGTAAAGTTTGGCACCGCTATTCACAACACCCGAGGTACATTGGATTACATTCACACAGATGTTTGGGGTCCTTCCAAGAACACATCTCTTTGTGGGGCCAACTATTTTCTCACTTTCATTGATGATTATTCTAGGAAGAATTGGGTATACCCTATGAAGCATAAACATCAGGTCCTGGATATTTTTGTGGAGTGGAAGAAGAAAATGGAGCTGCAGACAGGTAGAAGGTGAAGACTCTACGTTCAGATAACGGTGAAGAGTACAAGAGTGATCCATTTCTATAGTTTTGTCGGGATCACGACATTAGAAGACACTTCACAGTTCGAGAGACACCGCAACAGAACAGGGTGGCTGAGAAATTAAACCGTACCTTGCTGGAGAAGGTGCGGTGTATGATGACGCAGAGTGGATTGCCTAGATCCTTTTGGGCCGAGGCGTTAGTTTATGCGAGCCATCTCGTGAACAGGTTGCCGTGCACTGTGATAAACGGGAAGACTCCATTGGAGCGTTAGTTTGGTTTGGTGGATAGTGACTATGAGCCGCTTCGGATATTTGGGTGTCCAGCTTATTATCATGTCAGTGATGGTAAATTAAATCCGAGAGCGAGGAAAACAGTCTTTGTGGGATTTAGAGATGGAGTTAAAGGCTTCAAGTTATGGGATCCACAGGACAAGAAGATAGTTATTAACAGAGATGTCACATTTAACGAGGCGTACATGATGAGGCCTTGAGCCCCTCAGCAGGTGGAGGGAGACCAGACAGGAGAGATATCGTAGCAGGTGGAGGATGATATGACTTCACCCACTCCAGAGAGCACTGTATCCATTGAGGCTCCTACAGAGGTGATACTGGGAGGAGATGAGATGATAGCCAGGTAGATAGAGGATATTGTAGATTATGGGACTCAGAAACAGGATCATGTTTAGAGGTCCATTGCAGCAGATAGACCGAGGAGAGAGATTCGTCGGCCAGCTAGGTATAATGATGTCATGGTTGCATATGCATTATCTGTGGAGGTCGTTGATAATATGGTTCCAGCCACATTCAGGGAGGCAGAGTCTAGCCCGGATTCAATCAGGTGGAGGGAAGCTATGGAGGAGGAGATGCGGTCTCTTCAGAAGAACGATACTTGGACACTTGCAGATCTACCTAAGGGTAAGAAAGTTATTGGTTATAAGTGGGTATATGCAAAGAAGGAGGGATCTTCTATTGGGCACATAAGATTCAAAACCAGATTGGTTGCCAAGGGATATGCACAGCTTGAGGGCATTGATTACAATGAGGTATTTTTACCCGTTGTGAAGCATTCGTCGATACGGATTTTATTGGCGTTAGTGGCACAGTTGGATTTGGATTTGGTCCAGATGGATGTGAAGACAGCCTTTCTACACGGTGATTTAGATGAGGAGATCTACATGACATAACCCTAGGGTTTTAATGCTGCAGGAAAGGAATATTTGGTTTGTAAGCTGAAGAAGTCTCTTTATGGTTTGAAGCAGTCACCAAGACAGTGGTATAAGAGATTCGACGGCTTTATGATTGGCCGAGGGTACACGAGGAGCCCATATGACCCATGTGTTTATATGCACAAGCTACAGGATGGTGAGCACATATATTTGCTTTTATATGTTGACGATATGCTTATTGCTTCTAGGAATTCTTCGTCTATTCAAAAGTTGAAAGATGAGCTGTCATCCCAGTTTGAGATGAAGGGTCTTGGAGAGGCAAAGAAGATATTGGGTATGGAGATCGATAGAGTCAGGGTGAAAGGGAGCTTGAAACTTACACAGAAGAGCTACTTGCAGAAGATGTTGAAGAAATTCAGCTTTGACGGCAATGCAAAAGCAGTTAGCACACCATTGGCTCCCCACTTCAAGCTTTTAGCGTTGATGTCACCTGTTTCAGTTGAGGACAGAGATTATATGTCGAATGTCTCATATGCCAGTGCAGTAGGTAGCTTGATGTATGCGATGGTGTGTACGAGGCCAGATTTGTCATAGGTTGTGAGCATGGTATCGAGATACATGCACGACCCCAGGAAGGGTCATTGGGAGGCCGTGAAGTGGATTCTACGGTATGTTCGAGGCACCATGGATGTTGGTTTAGTATTCCAAAAGGATGAAAAGAATGGGCAGGATTGTATTGGATATGTGGATTCAGATTATGCTGGAGATCTTGACAAACGTCGGTCTACTTCAGGTTATGCTTTTACATGGCAAGTGTACCTGTATGTTGGCGATGCACGCTTCAGTCCACAGTGGCTCTCTCTACTACGAAGGCAGAGTATATGGCAGTAACTGAAGCTATTAAGGAGGCTTTATGGTTGCGTGGATTATTAGAGGACTTGGGGATCGCTCAGGAGACTATTCGGGTATATTGTGATAGCATGTCGGATATCTATTTGGCGAAGAACCAAGTCTATCATGCGCGCACGAAGCACATCGACGTCAGATTCTACTTTGTACGGGACGTTTTGGATGATGGAGATGTCATATTGGAGAAGGTCCACACAAATGACAACCCTGTAGATATGTTGACCAAAGTTGTTTCAGGAGTAAAATTTGATCATTGTTTGAAGCTTTTGAACATCCTTCAGTGCTGAGGCCTTTGGAGGCCATTTGGGTGAACTACGTTCGGCTTGATTCCTTAGGCAAGAGGATACGTAGGCAGTCTTTCAGATGCAGCCGGTTTGATCAGTTGATTCAGATGGGGGGAGATCGCGTTTCAGCTCTAGTTTGGTTCCCTGACTTGTTGAGGATCTATTGGATGATTTGGTGTCGGCTCAGTTTTAGTGAAAACATTCGCCGAGGTGGAGTGATGCGGCATAAACATGTACCAAAAAGGTTGCAAGTGCACAACCGTGTCAAGTTATAGTATTTAAGATATCGATCCCACGAGGAAGGTGTTTTGTAGGAGAAAATATGAAATCGGTTCTTATGTTGTGTGCGTGACAAGTAGGAGTGATAAGTGAATATGATTGTGAAGAGATTGAGAGAGTGAAAATGGTGTGAAAGTAGGTGCAAGTGTAAGTAAGAGTGGATTTGAAAGAGAATGAGTATGATCAATAAGGTGAGAAGGAAAAAATGAATAAAATCAAGAAACAAATAAAAATCAAGAATGAAGAACAAAATTCTAGAATAAAAGAAAATGCAAGAAATTAAAGATGGTGGATTCAATTATAGATATGGATAATCTAAAATTGAACCCACTTCTTAGAAAAGGATGATTCCCTAGAGGGTTCTAGCCTAAAGGCGAATCAAAAAAAATAAAAATAAACAAAAAGAAAAACTAAACCCAAGAGGGTTCTAGCCTCAAGGTGAATAGTGTAAGAAATTAAAATCTAACTACAAAATAAATTGCAAAATCTAAACTACAAAATAAATTGCAAAATCTAAACTATAAAATAAAATTGCAAGAATTAAATGCACGAAAATAAATCTATTCTATAAGCATAAAATAAATCTAAGGCAAGAGGGTTCTAGCCTCTTGGCTATTTAACAAGAAAATAAAATCTAACTACAAGCATAGAAATAAATCTAAACTAATAAGCAATAAAAGGAAAGAAATGCAAACCTTCAAATAATTCTCCATCTTCATCTTCATCTTCATCATCCAATAAAGAGAAGAAGAGAAAAATTTAAAATGGTGAAAAAATTATTATTATTAATTGCAACAAAAAGTTATAATTTTGGAAGGCCTTCTCAATTAAGAGTAGCCCTCCTCTCCAAAAGGAGTTTACAAAATTTTTCACACCTCTAACCCCTCACTTTCTACCCCTATTTATAGTAAACATCAGTGAATGAGAGCCATTGGATCGAAATCTTATCCAAAACAATCCATTTTCAGCCATTGATGCATAACAGAATGTCAGACATCGATGCAGGTATCGATGCCGGCATTGATGCCGCATCGATGCCTGTATCGATGCTCCAATAGTAACTTTGACTTCACGGTTAGCTTCATCTCGTCGAGATAGGCGATTTTCATATATTATATGTTAAATTCCGCCTTCCGGATTGGGAGATATCGTCATTTCTTTGCGGCCAACCATCTTGAATATAATTTCTCTTCATATTGGATTTTTGATTTTCTCCGGCTTCTATAAAGGTTACAAAATGAGGAAGTTGAAGTCTTTTAGGCTTTTATTCATTATTTCTTCATTAACCTGCAATAAAAATAATTATTAGTGATATATTTATTCATATAAAATAGATAATGAGGGTATAAAATTGTAATAAAATATGATTATCAAATACCCCCACACCTAAACTTTTGCTAGTCCTCTAACAAAGAAAATAAAAAGAAAATCCTAACTCACTTTCGCAGGAATCGTGGTTGTATTTAGCGCATACAACAAGCCTTTAAACCCCTAGGTTACCCTAGTGGACGAGTTGTAGTCTCGTGAGGGTTTGCAGTGAATATACCCACAAAATTTGGTCAACTTGCCAAATTAAAGAAGTCAGTAAATAACTAAATTCACTTGATAACTTTTAGATAATCTAATTAGAGTCAGTTATCACTCAAGAAAACATTTTTATATATAACTCTAAGGTATATTTTTAAGAAAATCTTCTCATTGTAGCAATACAAAACCAAGCCAAACTTAGAAATTTAATTTAAAAGTTTTGAAAAGAACATGCTAACTCTTTGTTTTAAATAATTTTCAAGTTGTTTGATTTAAAATATTTTTCAAGACCATATATATACAACTATAAAACATTTATTTTTTTTTAACTCTTTCTTCCTTGGTGATTTTTTCTACTTTAACGGGCTTTCTAAGTGACCATTTAACGAGTTTTGGGCCAATGGATCCCAACCCAAATGGGCTTAGGTCATTAAGTATGGAAATACTCCTTGGGCTTAATTACTCGGTCAACTTAGGCTTTATAAGATAGAATCACTTTGAATTCAAGAGTTTTTTTTTTTGTGCCCATTTTTCGCACTCTTCTTTTGCAATTTCTTTTTTGTATATGTATATATGTAAATCAAAACACTTTGAAAAATTATTTTCAACTCTAAGCTAAGCATGCAAAAATTTCATTATTTTAAATAAAAATCCAAGTTAAGGCTTAAGTAAAGTATACTACTTTGAAAATCATTTCTTAAGAAATTTATTTAGAGTTATCATAAAAGGTGAACTTAAGTAAATAACTAACTAGGGATTAGAAAATTTCAAATTTATCAAATAAATCAATTATTACATAACTCCATCAATTGGCAAGTGACGATATTTTTATATTTTTTTTAGAAAAAAAAGGGAAAACAAAAAAATGTAACTAAAAATGTAAAATAAAGAGAAAAAAATAACTAATTCCCACCCCCACACCTAAATTTTGCATTGTCCTCAATGCAAACTCTATGATGCATAAGTAAAGCAGATAAGAAGTGAAGCACTTACATTTGGTCTGCTGATAAAAATCTGCAATTACCTTTGGTCTGAGGAGGATGAAAACAAAATTTTATTCTTCTTTTTTTTCTTTTCTTTTTTTTCTTTTCTTTGTTTTTCTCTTTTTTTTCTCTTTTTTTTCTTTTTTTTTCTTTTTTTCTTTTTTTTCTCTTTTTTTAACAACTGAACAAGAAACTCTCAAATGAGAGAAGAATAAATTCTTTTTATTATTATGAAATAAACAAAATAAACAATGTAGAATGAAATATTCAACATGAAGAGCTCCTGTTCTACATTGAATCCTACCTTACTGTTAAAAATTCTTCCCCGGATTTTAAACAAATTCAGAATGATATAATCAATAATATGAATTTTCAAGCATTTCGGGGTGTTCAGTAATTCTTGCAACAAAGTAAGGTAGGTATTATTGGTGTCATGCATTTTACATTTCTTAATGAACTTAGACTCTTGTACTGTAAAGTTTTGTTTTCTAACAACCAATTCTTCTGTGAAGTTCTAAAAATTTGGTTGTTGATTATTCTCTAAGAATCTAAGTTCATCAAGAAAGAGTTCTTCAAAATTTAATTCAAAGCAGCACATGTTTAACATAGTTCTATTATTCTCAAGGACCTGATCTGCTTCTTCTAAAAACTCTAGCTCTTCATCAAAAATTTCCTCAAAACTCAAATCAGACTCTTCTTCTTCTTCTTCTTCTGATCTTTCCTGAATGTAGTTTATTTCTAGAGACTGATTATTTGGTTGGTCCCCTGGATTAAAAATGTTGAGATCAGCAGACAAATTCCCAAAGGACAGCTTCATTTGACCAGTTCTACAGTTGATGAGAGCATTAGAAGTGGCTAAGAACGGTCGCCCTAAGATGACAGGTGTCTGTCCTTTGGGATTGGAAACAGGCTGTGTTTCCAAGACTACAAAATCTACTGGAAAAATAAAGTCTCCAACCTTAATCAGAACATCCTCTAACTCACCCATAGGGACCTTGATAGATCTATCAGCCAACTGTAAGGTGCATTTGGTTGGGTTCAGTACACCTAGACCCAATTGCTGGTAGACTGAATATGGAAGCAAATTGACATTGGCCCCTAAGTCTAAAAGCGTCTTATCAATGTGAGTATTACCAATGATACATAAAATGATGGGGGAACCTGGATCTTTACGTTTCAAAGGTATAGGATTTGATAGCATTTCACTGATATTGGCGGCTAAAAAGACTTTCTTTGGAACATTTATCCGCCTCTTCTTAGTGCACAATTCTTTTAAAAATTTAGCATAAGATGGAATTTGTTCAATTACATCTAAGAGAGGAATGTTGACCTTAACCTATTTGAATGTTTCTAGGATCTTCTCCTCCTAAGGAGAGTATTTCCTAGACCTGAGTCTATCTGGAAAGGGAGCAACCGGTCTAAACCTATCAAAAGCAGGCTCAGGTTCGGGTTCAGGTTCTTGGTCATCTGAGGGGAGTGATTGTTGAATAGATTCATCAGAAGGAGAAGGAGAAGGAATTTGTATAGGATCAAGAGTTTGACTTGGAGGAGTTCTTACTTGATTATCGACCTGTCTACCTGACCGAAGTGAATGGATTGTATTCACTTGAGCTTCATAGGATGAACTGCATCCTGTGTTATTAGGGTTGATCACGGGTTGACTCGGAAATTTTCCTTTCTCTCTTTCACTCACGGCACTAGCTAGTTGACCAAGTTGGGATTCTAATCTAGCTATAGCTTGAGTGTTAGAGTTGAGCATTTGTCCGATTGATTGCATGAAGGAATTCAGCGTGCTAGACGTTTGAGTCAACATATTCGTGGTTTGAGTAGAGGCCTTAATTATGGTTTCTAAACCCCTTTCCAAGACATTGAGACGTTTATCCTGATCTGGATTGTGAGGAGTTTGAATTACAGCTTAATGAAGAGGAGACTGATTTTGATACGGCAGATTGGGTTGTTGAAATTGTGAATGAGAATTGAACGGAACTGTGTTTCCCCTAGGAAAATGTTGGGTCGAAGCGGGAGTGAAGTTTTGAGTTCCGAGAGAATTTTCTAGATTCCATGCAAAGTTGGGATGATTTCTCCAACCTGGATTGTAGGTTGGAGAAAATGGATCATTTTTAGGGTGCTGGAATGCAGCGTTCATCTGTTCTAATGAATTGTTGTTTCCTAGAAGAGGGCATTCCTTTGAAACATGGGTAGGAGACTGACAATATTGACATCCTGAGGCAGAAACATGATTGATTTGAGCTGGAGCTCGTTCCTTAATTTCTAAAGCTTCTAACCTTCACAGAATCGTCGCCATCTTCGCTTCAGAAGCAATGTTTGACTCCAAGAAAAGACCACTAGACTTAGATTGGGGAACTGATGAAACCCTATCATCACAGTGTTCCTATTGCATTGTTTTTTCAGAAAGACTCTCTAAAAACTCCCAAGCTTCATCAGCGTTTTTCCTCATAAAATCCCCGTGACACATTGATTCTAAGGAAGTTTTTGCAGAATAATCTAATCTCTCATAAATTATTTGGCACAATCGCCATTTCTCTAAACCGTGATGAGGACATTGGATGAGAAGATCTTTAAATCGGTCAAAATACTTCCAAAAAGGTTCTCCCGGGATAATTTTAAAGTTTTGAATGCTGTTCCTAAGCTTTATCGTTTTATGAATAGGAAAAAATTTCTTAAGAAAAACGGTGACAAATTCATCCCAAGTTGAGATGGAATTTGTTGGTAAGCTGTACAGCCATTTTTTAGCTTTATCCTTAAGAGCAAATGGAATAAATCTAAGCTTAACCGCATCTTCATTTAATTCTCTCATTTTAATCATAATACACACTTCCTCAAATTCCGAAATAAAAATATATGCATCTTCTGTTTCATTACCAAGGAATTTGGGAAGCATGTTTATGTATTGCGGTCTAAGCTCAAAACTTATTCCATTTGTTTCGGAGAGCCTAATGCACGAGGGAATTATATTCCTAATGGGATAGCACATATCATGAAGAACGAGTGGATTAGGATGCTCCATTTCTATGATTGGTTCAAAGCGAATTAATCGATGTGTATTATCCCTAATCCACTGTTGCATACACCAAAATATTTCTTTTTATTTTTTTTATATATTTTTTTTATATTTTTTTTAAAAGAAAAGAAAGAAAATTAGTTTTTTTTAGCGGATAAAGTAAAAGAAAAATCCTAACTAAAACAAATCAAGACAATCACTTTTCAATCACTTTAATTCTAGGGTTTAGCCTAACTCAACTAGACCAGCTCCTAACCAAAAACTCCTACAGTGAAAAGATCAAAGTTTTACCCAGGTAGTTAGCCAGGTAAGGATAGTACTAGAGGGTGATCAAAGATCAATTAAGTACCTCTTTCCTTGCGGAGCGCTTTACGCAACCCCTAAACCTTGCCTTAGACACCAACTATTCTGAGAAAACTTAAACCGTTCACTTAAGGATTTCTTGTTCCTTATTGAGCTCGAATCCTTAGGGGCCAACGTCTAATGAGTTTTATTAGGCTTGGGTTTGTGAAGTGAGGAATTAGTGATTTTTGGGCTAAGGAAAGGGTGATGAAATCCCTCACCTTATCTTGATTATGGGTTTTTGCCCTTAAAGATATTTTTAAGTGTGTGCCAAATCAAGATGCTCAAATCACTTGGTGAATTCCTACTATCAATATGAAATGCAACCCTATGAATTAAAAGCAACTAAAAAGGATGGAAAAGAAAAATCTTTTTTTTTAATTAGGGTTAACAATCAAACAAATGAGAAGGGGGAAATTTGTTTGAATTTATTATCTTGTTAGTCAAAGTGGAGGATGAATTTTATTATGGTTAACAAAAAATAAAATCCCCTTTTTTTTAATCCTAATTGTCTCTAATTGTGAAGAAGTAGCTAAAGGGTGGAATTAAAAACTAGAAAGAGGACTTACCCGAAAGCAAATCTTCAAATCCTAGCTCTCCAATCCGAGATCTTCAAGCTCCAAGCGTTTCCTTCACAAAAAACACACAAGTTAAAGAACCAAAATAATTAAAACCTACTTAAGCACCTTCCCCGGCAACGGCGTCAAAAACTTGATGCGGTATAATTATGTACCAAAATTGCAAGTGCATAATTTATCAAGTTATAGTATAAAAAATATCGATCCCACGAGGAAGGTGATTTTAAGAGATTATTAGACTTGGTTCTTATATTGTGTGCGTGACAATTAGGAATAAAGAATAAGTGTGATTGTGATGAGTGGTTGTTTTGATTTATGTGCAAGAGATAATAAATTGAATTTTAGAGGAGAAAGAAGAATCAAAGAATAAATGAAATCATGAGGTAAGAAATATGAATTAATAAAATCAAGAAATAAAACTAAGAATGAAAAGAAAATTTAAGAAAGTCAAGATGGAGGATTCAAAAGAGGTAAGAAATCTAGAATATAATCCACTAATCAATTTCAATTACAAAATATAAACTATTCTCTTTTTATCATATTTCAACTTAGATTTATTAAGCATAGATTATCAAACCATTTAAGGAAAGTGTAACCTATCAAATTATCATCTAAGTTAAAATTACTATTCATGATAAGAACAACAACATGATAATAATCCTAGAATTCATAAGCATAACCTATCAAACCATTTAAGGAAAGCATAGATTATCAAATTCTTCTTCTACCGATTAGTTCTCTAGTTGATTATCCTAAGCATGAACATTTTAAGTGAAAGAGAATAATTCATACAATATAAAGGAAATTAGACTAGTTTCATATAATTCTAAGATTCTTACAAGAATTAAATTCACATCTTAAGAAATAAAAGCAAGAAGAAAAGGAACTAATTACAAAAATAAAAAGAAAAGAAGAATCTAAACTATGAACAAGAAATAAATCTAACTACAAAGAAAATAAAAATCTATTCTACAAAATATATTACAAAAATTAAATACGAGAAAATAAATATATTCTACAAATTAAAGTGCAAAAAAAAATAAAAAGACAAGAAAGTAAATCTACACTACAAGCATGAATTTAAATCTATCTAATAAGCAATAATAAAAGAAATTACTAAAAAGAAATAAAAGAGAAAAGAAATATAAACCTTCAAATTGCTCTTCATCTCCATCCTCATCATTCAACAAAG
>BQKN01052061.1:0-23048 GCA_022839385.1 Asparagus kiusianus | reverse complement strand
GAAAAAGAGTTGGTGTGGGGAAGGAAGAATTTTATATTCTATTCCCCGAACAAGGAAGGAAGAATTTTATATTCTATTCCTTGATTCTGGAAAGGAAGAATTTTATATTCTATTTCCAGTGCAAGAAGGAAACTAGAAGTGGGATCTCCACTCCGAGAATCTGGAAGATACTGACAAACTTTCCTTTTATAGGATTGGTTATCAGATCGAAAGATGAGTTCTTCGTTTATCGAAGAGAAATTTCAACTTCAGTTACAACCATAAAAAGGTTGAACCCAAGAGAAAAGAAATGGAGTTCTTTCGTTCATCGAAAGGGGACTCCGAACTGAGAGTGAACCTTTTTGGTGGACTCACTGTCAATTAAAATTGATCAGCGAGGGATTTTGGTGGTAAAATAAAATTGGGCTATCCTCTAGAATATTAAGTGTAATATTCTTCAAGGAACTTCCCGATAAATGAGTTGTCCTGAACGTACTAGGGATAGTACTTTTTCAAAAACTTCCCATTTATTGGCATTAATTGCCTGTTACCCTCTAAAGAAATTAAGCGATAAGCGCCGTTCGAATAGACTGTGTCTATTACAAACGGTCCTTCCCACTTAGGTTCGAATTTACCTTTCTTCTTAGAGGTGAGGATTATTGGTCGACGAGCAGCGAGGACCAGATCTCCTTCCTTGAAGCTTCTTTGGCGAACCCTTTTGTCAAAAGCCCTGGATATCCTAGCCTGGTAGAACTCGATGTGTTGTTGAGCTTCCAAGCGCTTTTCGTCCAGCCTTTCGAGTTCCTCAAGACGTTTTTGATGATGTTCTTCGGTCGTCATCTCCGTTGTGAGAGCGATCCGAAGAGAGGGGATTTGAATCTCCAACGGTAGCACAGCTTCGCATCCGTAGACCAACGAATATGGAGTAGCTCCCGTAAGTGTGCGTATGGTAGTACGATAAGCCCAGAGCGCTTCGCCGAGTTTATCGTCCCAATCCCGTTTGTTGGTTTTCACGAGTTTTGATAAGATCTTGATGATCGTCTTGTTGAAAGCCTCAGCTAATCCGTTAGCGGCAGGGTAATAAGGTGTTGACGAAACATCTTGGATCTTGAACTTGTCACAGAACCGGATGAAGGCATTGCTTATGAATTGCGGACCGTTGTCATGAATGATCCTCCTCGGCACGCCATGTCGGTATATGACGTGATGCTTGATGAAGTTGATGACGTTGTTCGTCTTTACTTCTTTAAGCGGAATGGCTTCAGCCCACTTTGAAAAGTAGTCGGTGATAGCGAGGATGAATCGATCACCTTTTACTGAAGGAGGAAAGATAGGACCGACAATGTCCATACCCCATGTCTCGAATGGCCAAGACGTGGTTGATGTGTGTAATCGCTCCGGTGGTTGGTGCATATAATTCGCATGCACCTGGCAAGCGTGACATTCTCGAGCGTACTCAATCGCGTCACGAACCATTGTTGGCCAGAAATATCCCATTCTTCTGATTCGATCATACAGCTTGGGACCAGGCTGATGCGCACCGCATTCTCCTTCATGTGCTTCCTTAAGAACTTCTTTTGCTTCTTCATTCGAAAGGCATCGGAGAAGCAAGTCATCGTACCCTCGGCGATACAGCGTACGGGTCTCGGTATTGTAAAAGAACCGTGGTGCTCTTCGGCGAATAGATTCTTTTTCTTTTACATCCTCTGGTAAAATGCCGTATTGGACGTAGTCAATAATGGGAAAGCGCCAATCTCGGGACTCGGACCCGATTTGGGTTGAGTTCACCTCTTTGGCGTTTACGTTTCTATCTTCCTCCTCTTCAATATCCATATCGTATATGGGTACGCAGAGTTGGTGTGATCTTACTGTGACTAGCAGTTCAGTTTCGGGTGGTTGTGCGAGTGATACTGCTAGTGCTGCTAGTGCATCTGCATGAGCGTTCTGGAGACGCGGGATATATTCGATGTAAAATTCTTCAAAAGAATCTGCCACTCTGACGGCCTCTTGGTGGTATGGAATCAGGTCTGGGTTCCTGACTTCATACTCCCCACGAACTTGGTTGACAATTAGTTGAGAATCCCCAAAGGCTTCGAGATATTCGACCCCCAGCTCCTTGGCGAAACTGAGTCCTATGAGGAGTGCGTTATACTCGGCTACGTTGTTAGAGCATGGACTCGTCAGCGAATAAGCTCGAGGCATCACGTGCTTCCCTGGGGAAACTAAGACAACTCCAACTCCAGAAGTGACCTTAGGACATCCCGGGGTTACTGCTTTATTGACTGCTCTCGAGGCACCATCAAAATATAACTGCCATACTTGTTGGTGTGACGTGGTATTAACCTCGTGGGTTTCATCTGGCAAGTCATCGTATACTTCAACCGTATCTGTTGTCGGGCTTGCCGCCAAAAGATCACAAATCGCCTGTCCTTTGACCGACTTCTGCTGTTTGAAGTGCAGATCATACTGGGACAAAAGAAGGGCCCACTTTGCCAACCGCCAATTCATCGAACCTGGTTGAGTCATGAATACCCGTACCGGATTAACATTAGCGATGACGTAAATCGTCTGGCCAACTAAGTAATGTCGCATCTTCTGTACCGCAAACACCAATGCGAGATATTCTTTCTCGATCATCGGGTATCGAGATTCGGCGCCTATCAAGGTCCGACTTAGATAATAGACTGCCTGTTCGTGACCATTATCATCGTCTTGTGCTAATAAAGCACTTATCGAATGGTTCATCGCCTTGATATAAATCAAGAACGGTTTACCTGATTTTGGTGCAACAAGAACAGGTGGATTCATCAGATATGCCTTGATATCTTCGAATGCCTTCTGGCAAGCATCGTCCCAAATAAACGATACGCCTTTCTTGTTTAGCTTTGAAAATGGTTGGCACTTCCCGGAAAGATTTGAAATGAATCTCCGGATATACGCCAAACGCCCTTGCAATCCTCTGAGTTCCCTTAGGTTCTTCGGGGGTTGCAATTCATTTATCGCCTTTACCTTGTCTGGGTCGATATGTATACCCTTGGTGGTAACGACGAATCCAAGGAATTTTCCGTTGGACATTCCGAGGAAGGATTTTGTGGGATTCATCTTCAATTGATGACTCCGCATGAGATCAAACATTGTCCTCAAGTCCTTGATGTGATCTTCTTTGCTGCGGCTTTTCACCACCAAATCATCAACGTAGCATTCAACTATTTTCCTGAGGTGTTTCTGGAAAATCTTAGTCATTGCTCGTTGGTATGTGGCACCTGCATTCTTTAGACCAAACGGCATCACCGTGTAGCAGAAGATACCGAGGGGCGTTCTGAATGCCGTGTGCTTTTCGTCATCCGGGTGCATCTTGATTTGATTATACCCCAAAAAGCCGTCCATGAAGGACATTCTTTCGAATCCACATGTATTGTCAATAATGACATCTGTGATCGGGAGGGGAAAATCATCTTTTGGACATGCTTCGTTCAGATTCCTGAAGTCGATGCAAATCCTGATCTTGCCATTCTTCTTCATGACTGGAACGATATTGGCTAACCAGTCTGGATGTTGTTCTTCCCGGATAAATCCTGAGTCGATCAACTTTTTAACTTCAGCCTCGATGGCTTCCATGATCTGCGGACGAAACCGTCTTTGCTGTTGCTTGACAGGTTTGGCATCCGGCTTGATGTCGAGGCGGTGCATTGCCACATTGGGATCGAGCCCTGGCATGTCTTCGTAGTTCCAGGCGAAGACGTCGATATACTCTCTGATCAAGGCAATTAATTCCTCCTTTTCATCTGATGGGAGACTACCACTGATGAATATGGGCTTTGGATTGGCTTCATCACCCATATTGATTTGGACTACCTCGTCTTCGGTGGGTGGCTCTCTCTGTTCGAACCTATCACCATATTGCATGTTCAGGTGATGAACCCATGGGTCCTCCCACGTTTGCATTTGATCGTCATCCTCCATTGTAGATGGATCAGCTGTAGTCATGTTCGACATTAAGACCTTGAACATTTCTCCCAAACTTGTGTCGGAATCTTCAGCTAAAGAATCTGGCAAATACTCATCCTTAGCCTTGTTAGCAATTTGATTGATGGTCTGCCAGCCACATTCGTCATCTGACGAAACGTAGTCTAAGCCCCTCTTGTGACGATAATAGCCCTCCGGTTTACCCTTTGGTACATATGCCGCTTTGACTGGGACACGGGAACCTCGATCGAAGTATAGACCTTCTCCGAGTGTAAAATCATATCCTTGTCTTTCCATGAGCTTGCGCGCTTCTGGACTGTACTTAGATAAATGTAAACCAGATTTGTCACCATATTCATCCTCTCTTAGGAAATGATCTGGCACCGGAAGATTTTCTCCTTTACCGAAGATCACTTCTTTTTGTCTCCCTAATTTAGCGGGAATAATCTGAGTTGTTCCGAAAGAGTGTTGGAGATGCTTCTTCGTTACATACGACGATCGGAGTGGCATACATAATTCGGGATTATCGTACAATCCCTTTATCGCATCATCAAAAGACAAGGAGTACTCTAAACCATTATTTATTTCAGGTTCGGCAAGTTGCCAGTTACAACCGCCATCTGACGACTGTTCGTCGTCGAGATTGATTACAAAGGGTACAATGTCATTAAAAACAAAACCACCATTGTAATCGAATCCGGCCTCGGAATCAGCTTCTTCTCCGCTGTCCGTGCCTTGGACCGATGGTTCCGTATCGGATTCATTACCATAAAGGAGAGAATCTGTGAAGTAGTTCTCGTACCCTTTGAATGGTTGCTTATCCGCGACCACCGTCCTAACTCTTCCATCAGTGTCGACATATTTCAAACACTGATGTAGAGTGGAGGGCACTATAACATTACTATGGATCCAAGGCCGACCCAATAGTAAGTTATAGGATGTCTCAGCATCAATCACGTAGCACGTGACCTCCGTCTTTAAATCGCCCATTTGGCACTTTATCCGGATTTTACCCAAAGGTCTTGACCCGCTGGTGTTGAATCCGTATATGACTGTGCCTGTAGACGCCAACTTGCTGACTGGGATGCCAAGGCTGTGCATCAGTCGAAGTGGCATAATACTCACAGCGGAACCCGGATCCACTTGGATTCGGTTAACTTCGCTGGAGCCAATGTACCCGACGAAGTACAGGGGCCGATCATGGTTCGAATTCTTCGTCTGCATGTCCTCTTTGGTGAAGGTGATGCAGGGAATGTTCTTGGCTGCCACATTACATTGTTGGGCTGACAATTCCAGTTCCTCGGGTGCTGGTTTGACTCGAGTAAGGAACACCTCTGAATCGGCCAGGGCTTCTTGCAAGGCTTCTCTAGTTTCCTTAGATAGCCGCAGCAATTCGTAAAGTGTTATCCTTGCTGGAATGTTGGCTAGCTGAGCCATGATGTCGAAGACACGTGGATTTTTCGAACTTCCCGGTTTATCTCCTCCAATCGGACGACTGAAGCGAGACTGCTTCGGGTTCTGAACCTCTTGGGATCCTTTGTCTTTCTGTTTATCTGCCGGCTGTCGTCGAACATCTTCAGCCGGTTTGGGAATTGGGATCACCCCTATCTCTGTGAGAGTCTTGGCTGGTCCCTGTTTTGTCACCCCTAGCTTAGCTGCTTGTTCATTATGTGACGGATAGTTGAAGTGGTATTGATTCCCGCTTCTGGTGGTGAAGACTTCTTGTTCATCTTCAGAAAGTGGGAAAGTTGGGATTCCTTCGTCGTCTTTCCCTGGGATGGCGGAAACTCCGTAGCAAGACTTTCCTTTCCCTTTAGATTTCTTCGTGGATGACGATCCGGCCCATTGTTCATCTTCAATCAGGTCGGGGTGAACCCAAAGGATTTCGTCGTTCGGGGCTGTGTGTGGCACAAGTCCCTTTTGGCGCTGTCCATGTGGATCATCATTCACCGTCTTCATCCCGACTTTGGTGACGCGCTTCGGCTCAAACCAAGCTGTAGGCACTGATCCAAAGCTGATTGACACCGCATTTGCTCCCACATTCTTGGCCGGTTTCGGAGTTATGACTCCTACATCGATCAACGCCTGGATCTTGTCCTTGAGGTGATAGCAGGACTTCGTAGGGTGGTGGACCGCTCTGTGATACGCGCAGTACCTCGGGTCCGTCACTTTAGTGGCCCCTTCATGATCCACAATCGCCGGCAGCTGGATCTTGTTGTTCTCCAACAGATATTTGAAGATGTCGGGAACTTCGTCATCTTTGAAGGAGTAGACTTTGGGAAACCTCGGCTCCGAAGACTTTTGCTTCTGAGACCGCTGCTGCCAATGTGGCTGCGATTGCTGTGGAGCTCGTTGCTGCTGCTGCTGCTGTTGCTGAGGTTGCAATTGAAAGGTTTGGTTAGCATCAACAGCATTAACCTGAGCTTTACCTTTTCCTTTCTGGTTGAAATTCTGCTTCGGAGGGTTTGTAGCCGGTTGCCCTCTCTCCGCCTTCTTCCTCCTGAGGAATCGCTCAGCTTGCTCGTCTCGGACCTTCAAGTCCTTCCATGTCTTGGATGGAGCTGTGCCCATTGCTTCCAAAACATCCAGCGAGAGGTTGTTGTGGCAGGTCTGAAGAATGAACTCCTCGCTGATCGGGTCCCGGCAATTCATCGCCTTATTTCGGAACCTTTTGACGAAGACTTCGACCAATTCTCCGTCCTTCTGCTTCTCATCGAGCAATGTCCCGATAGAGATTTCAGTGTCGTCGTCGAAGAAATTCGCAAGGAATTTGGTCTCCATGTCGTCCCAGCTGTTTATGCTTCCTGGCTTGAGGCGACGATACCAATCGAAGGCAGCTCCGCGAAGAGTGCCAACGAATGACCGCACCATCAGAGGCTCATTACCCGAGATGACTCCCAAGTGCGATTTGAAATAAATCAAATGCTGAGTTGGTGAACCCATCCCATTAAACGGCGTGAAGTTGATTAGACTAAACTTTGCCGGATATGGGATCGATTCCCACTCTCTTGGGTAAGGACAGGGAATGCCCGTCTTTTTAGTCTCTTGAGCAGAAATCAATGTATTGATTTTGCTTTCGAGGTTCTTAATTTTCAGACTTTCACCTGCGTCTTCGCTAGCGTTATCGTTACCACCCCCTGGATTAATGGGAGGGTTATTGACGTTGCGAGCTTCATTTGTACCCTCATCTTCCAGGTTGTTCTGGTTGGGCTGACTTGGTTCCCCTTGTTGGTTCCTTAATGCTTGAAGCTGTTGGTCATGCATTTCTCTCATGTTCTGCATAGCCATTTGCATTTCGAACCGAAAGGTCTCCTGTTGTTTGGCCATGGCATCTTCAAGCATCTTGGCCACCTGCTCCGCGCTTATCATGAACGACTCGCGGGGCTGTCCTTCGCTGGACACGGTGTTGTCAGATGCAACTGCTGAGCCGGCATCTGATTCTTCATCTCCCGAAGGTACTCTTGTTCGGACTCTACCATACGTCGCACGGATGATAGCTCCGGATTGAAGACGAGTTACACGTCGGGTTATTTCTGGAACCGCCTCGGGGTTGTCCTGAGCCGCTGTTCCTGTGCTGGTCATGTTGGCGGTGACCCTTGAATGTTCACCGTCCTCGACCCTTGTTTTCCTTCGTTGGAAACGCCTATGCCTTGGCCTTGGCGCTCTGGTGCTAAGTCTTTCGAACACCGATACTCTTTCGGGGACTGCCTTAACACAATTGCATTCAGACAGTACCGCCCGAATGAGATTTGAACAAGGACACTGAGTCCCGAACCTTCGAGGGCTTCTCTTTCTGGATTTGTTCGTACCCCCAGCACGATAGTACAGCTCATCTGTTTGAAGGTCAGAGCAAGCTATCGTGTGTTGGCACGACCTCTCAGGTATAACGTTGTCGTCATCAGATGACAACGTTTCCTTCTAAGGAATAATTATCTTCTTCGGACCATCCAGAGTCACACGCCTCGAAACACGCCTTTGTGGGCGTGAATCTTCAGCGGGCTCTTGCACTTCTATGCGCAAAGTTGTGCGCTTGGGTGCCACAGTTTTCTCCAAGTGTTGAGGGTTGCGGCGACCCCCAGCGTGTTGCATTGTTTGGGGTTTCTTCATTGGCCCCAAGCGTTCTTGAATTGGAATTTTACCTCGTTCCTTCGGAAGTGGACCGAGGCGCTCCAAAACTGATCTTTTCTTCTGGGATGGTCCTGTAGGATCTCCCAGGGCAGTTGCGGCAATTACCGACGATTTTGGTTGATTCGCCGGAAGTTGGACTTTCGGAGGCTGCAACTTTTGTTCCTTAGCCTGAACCGCTTCAGACTTTGGCCTCCAAACCTTACGACTTGGTGGCGGCTTTTTGACCACCTCCTTCTGCAACTTCCGACGGGCTTCTTCAGCTTTGGCCTGTGCTTGCGCTGACAACGCGCGCCGTTTGCGGATGCGCTCCTCCAAAGTCGAGCGATTCCGTTTGACACGGACCCACTCCATAGTTGACGGTTTAGAGGAACCACCCTGTATTTGCTGTTGAGGCTGTTTGCCTCGTTTGTTCTTCAGATCCGCATGATAACGGACCCCGTCAACGGACTCCATGGCCTTGGCGAATTGCTTCGCGAGGCGTTGACGCTGCCTCTGGCGGGCTCTCTTGGAGAGAGTCACCACGCCTTCGATGGCGGATTTGACCTTCTTTGAGGTCGGTAGGGCCTCACTCAACGCAGCTTCGGCGTCGATTGGGGTGAGGTCGTCGTTGGTGGCTTCAACTTCATCGCACCAACGCACCTTTCTCCTAGAGGAGAGCTTTTGGGACTTCTTGGACTTGGGGGAGAAGGTAGATCCAGACGAGGAGACGTATTCCTCGTACTTCTGTTGGTCGAATTCATACTTGACCTCCTCCACGACCGGGATCGAGATCCGCGGCTGCGACGCTCCAGCTTCAGCAGCGAAGCTGTTGGCTCCCACTGTGGTCGCCAGATTGTTCACGTGGAAAATCGTGTTCTTCTTCATTGAGGATTCCATTACAAACTTTGAAAACAACTTTATGCGTTTTACAAATATCCGGTCTTTTTATAAGAGCCGGTTACAATGGAGATCGAAATAAAGAAAGAAACAAAAAAAAATTACAACTTTCCTTTGAACAGATCGCGAGCTCCTGTTTTGCGGTTGCTCGCTTTGTGGGGTTCTTTGCCTACGCCGGGGTTGATTACCGTTGACCACCGCGAGATCTGGATCCAGGCAGATCTACAACGTATTACGGGTATTATCCCACCAAGGAGATAATAGCTGGGAGGGATCGTTTCGCCAAGGAAACGACCGCTCGAATCTCGGGATCTAAGAACCAAGCTTAGATCCGGAGTAGAACGATGTAGATCTGAGGATTAGCTTCTTCGAACTCCTGCCTTGTTTGTCGCGGGTGCTCGCCGAAAACTGAATCCGAGGGTCCAAGCTTCAAGCCTTCACAATTCCGAGTTGAGATGACAATCCGGCAGAGTTTCGGCTCTTCAGAAGTTCAACCAAAAGTCCTCTCAAATGAACGAGTGCCAGGCCTATTTATAGGCACTCAAAACTGTGCCTTTGGCACAAAACAGCGCCTAGCCACCTCTGGGTGGCTCGGCCTTGGCCGAGCCACCCTGAGGTGGCTCGGCCTTGGCCGAGCCACCCTGAGGTGGCTCGGCCACCGAGCCACCCTAGGGTGGCTCGGCTTGGGCCGAGCCACCTTAGGGTGGTTCGGTTCGGGCCGAGTTCCCCCAGGTGCGCTGGTTTCGTCGTTTTTCGTTGTTTCCGGTTTTTGTCCGTTGTTCGGCTGTTTTGTTAATTTGTTAACTTGATTCCTGATTTGGCAGTAAAACCCAGTCGGTGTTTGAATTCAAATCCGCTTTGTTGGATGACTCGTTGACTCCCCGAACCATTGATGTTGTTCACGTGCGGTTCGTTAGCTTCGTAGCCTCTTTAGTTCGTTTCGTTGCTCGAACGTCCGTTGATTTGTCGAATCATCATGCCGAGCTAAGCTAAGGGACCTATAGGCAATTTTACACGCCTACATATATCAGGAAAACCATTCCTATTATATGTGAGGGCTATGGATCATTCGCTGGGAGCGCTGCTGGCCCAGAACGACGACCAAGGCCAAGAACAAGCCATCTACTATTTAAGTAGGACCATGATGGGAGCCGAACATCGGTACAACCCGGTCGAGAAAGAATGTCTCGCTTTGGTATTCGCGGTTCAAAAGATGCGACATTACCTAGTTGGACAGACAATTCATGTCATCTCTAAGGTGAATCCTTTGAGAGTCCTGATGACGAAACCATCGTCTCTGAATTGCCGGCTTGCAAAATAGGCCATCCTTTTGTCACAATACGACATGCAATTTATGCCCCAAAAGGCAGTCAAGGGTCAAGCATTGGCAGATTTCTTGGCCGTCACCCGGTGCCAGGGACATCTAAGTTGTATGAAGAATTGCCCGACAAAGTCGCCGAAGCTTGTGTTGCTCAAGAATCTACACAAGTGTGGAAATTATTCTTTGACGGTGCATCCAGAGCAAATCCTCATGGAGCGATTACTGCGGGAGTAGGAGTAGTGTTCGTCTCTCCTAACGGTCACATAATCCCAAGAGGATTTTCCCTAATCGAACCATGCACCAACAATGTAGCTGAGTATAATGCTTTGCTACTAGGGATGCGACTCGCCGAAGAACTCAATGTTCGGCATCTTGAGGCTTATGATGACTCTCAGCTCATTGTAAACCAAGTCCGAGGGGAATATGAAGTACGTCATGAGGACTTAATTCCATACTACTTCGCAGTGCTGAAGCTAGCCAAGAAATTCGAGGGATTCTTCATCGAATACATTCCACGAGCCCAGAACGCTTATGCAGATGCTTTGGCTTCATTGGCAACTTCGCTGGCATTACCACCAGGAACCGAAACGACAATCGTAAATCCCATGACGGCATTTTGCTCCGATGTCTTTCTCAAAAGGAAGCAAAGGAGGCCCTCAAGGAAGCTCACGATGGAATGTGCGGAGCTCATCAGCCCGGAGCTAAACTAGGAGATCGTCTCCGATGAATCGGCTATTATTGGCCGAAGATGTTTTCAGACGCGGTTGACTACGCTAAACGTTGTCACGCGTGCCAAATTCATGGGGATTTTATCCACCAAGCACCTGGGAACTTACATCCCACATCTGCGTCTTGGCCATTCGAAGAGTGGGGAATGGATATCGTGGGACCAATTTCCCCTCCGACGTCTAAAGGACATCGGTTCATCCTAGCCGTAACTGACTATTTCTCCAAATGGGCGGAGGCAATCCCGTTGAAAGAAGTCAAAACTTCCAACGTAATTAAATTCGTCAAACACCATGTTGTCTACCGTTTTGGAGTCCCGAGGCGGATAGTTCATGACAATGGGACTCAATTCGTCAGTTTTGGGTTCCAGAGATTTTGTGACAAATTCAGAATCCAGAGCATTGCATCTACGGCATATTACCCGCCGGCGAATGGTCTTGCAGAAGCCTTCAACAAAACCATCGTGAAACTTCTCAAGAAATTCGTTTCCAAGACTCGACGTGATTGGGACGAAAGACTCGGCGAATGTTTGTGGGCTTACCGCACAACGGTGAGGACCCCTACGAGAGCTACACTGTTCTCGCTGGTATATGGCTGTGAAGCCGTATTACCACTAGAAATTCAGATTCCTTCTCTGAGAGTCGCTATCACGACGAGGCTAACAGAAGAAGAAAAGCATCAACGGCGCCTGCAAGAACTTGAAGCCCTAGACGACAAACGACTTCAAGCTAAGCAGCAGATCGAACTCTATCAAGCTCGGATTTCCAAAGCCTACAATAAAAAGGTTAAGGAACGAACTTTCAAGAAAGGCGATTTGGTCTTGGCCAACAGACGACCCATGGTGATGACACACAAAACCAAAGGGAAGTTCAATCCTAAATGGGAAGGGCCCTTCGTAATAGACTCAGTTTATTCGAACGGAGCATATCGCCTCATCAATCAACAAGGAGACAGGCTCATGATGCCAATCAATGGGAAATTCCTAAAGAGATATTTCCCGTGAATCATGTTGCCCCCTAATCCTCAGCTAGATTAGGCTGGGGGTTGCCTATCTATAGTGTAACTCTATTTTATATTTCGTCAAGTTAACACTACACCTCTGACGATTGAAATTTTCTAGAATTGTTTTATAAATGATAATAAAGAGAATTTCGTTTTCATATTGAGTCGACACTACGTTTTTCATTGTCTTGAATCATATTTCAACAAAAGAGATAATGAAAACCAAAATGATATCATTTCCATTCAATATTGTTAATCTAAATACAAAAGTGAAAACAATTGAAAGGAAAATGATACAAATTTATCCCTCCACCAAAAATAGCGCAAACCCTAAACATCGGGGCTCATCAATCTGAAAGACTTGAGTTTAGATTTCAGCGCTGATATATATTTTCCTCGCGAGCCTTTCTGATGTCTTTAGTTATCTTGCTCTTGAGTTCCTCTTCACTAGGCGTTGCTTCTGCAAGTTCTCGCCGAAGTTTATCGGCAGCAACAATCTCGTCGCAATAGCATTTGAAGAGTCCATCGCAATAACCAGCGAATCCTCTTAAAATCTCCACACCATCAGCTAGCTGAGCGTTTATCTAAGGGACTTCAACACCAGCTCGAGCAAGTTCTGCTGCAGTATCCCGGAGACCCACAGCGAGGTTGCTCATGTCCCTCTGTACTTGGGCATGTTCATCACGCAGGTGAGCAAGACGAGGTTCTGTTTCGGATAAACTCTTCTGAAGAACCTCTTGCTGTTGTGCCTTCGAAGCCTTGGCCTCAGAAAGAGCCCGATCCACTTCTGAGCCTATGTCGTCACGTTGCAGCATGGAGAGGAATTCCAGCTCATATTCCAAGATGATGAGGCTCTCACGACAGTTCTCGGTCCATATTTTATCACCCTGATGCTTGATCTTAGCCAAGCATTCTAGCAAATGAGGTTCAAAAATCTTGTAACTTACGTCCCCGAGACTGACAACGTCAATGGTCCTTTGCATCCAACGTTCCAATTGTTCGATGAGCTCCCTCAGTGTCTCAAAGCTTGGGGGTGGGGCGGTCGGATAAACGAAGCAGTCCGCATAATCAGTGCGAGTAGAGGTGTGCGGGGCTTCAGATAAGAATGTTTTGATCATCTCTGACGTGGAGCCTAAGATATCCTCTTCCTGCTCACCGATTGTTGCTTCAAGACTTGGAGGAGCGGTGGGAAGTGTAATATCCTCTCTATTTTCAGGAGACGCAGCATGTGCTGATCGTATCGCGTCTCCCATCAATTTGTTCTTCTTTGAATTTTTGGCTACGACAGGCAGTCGTTTACGCACTCTCCTGTCATACTCGCCTTGTTCAGCAGCAGAAAGTGCCTTCTTACCCGATCTCAGAAGACGAGGTTCAAGAGCAGGCGATTCTGGAATTGACTTTTCTTCGGGAGAGTCAGCAATCGGTGTTTCCTCTTCGATCTCCATAGGAGTTTCTTCCTTGGGAGGCTCGATGGCGGATAAATTCCTAGGAGCTTCGACAGCCCCAGATGCTTCTTGTTCGCAGGATAGATATTCTTCTACCCCCGGCAAACGAGTGCTGGAAGAACGACTCCTCGAACGATATAATTCCCGAATCTCACTTATGCAGGAGGTGTAAATATCATACCCCGTGACTTGGGAAACTTCTTCATACCAGCTGCGGAAATCGGCAACAGTGGAGCAGCCAGGCGGCGAATTGGGTAGAGTGAATTGCGCATGGGTTCCCCCGGCAGAAAAGAAGTACCATGCACGAGCTCCTTCATATAAATTCCCAATATGAGCCAATGTCGGGTTGGGATTGCCAACATAAAGCTGGTCATATCCGAATTGCCTAGCGAACCGAGAAGGCACGTAAGGTTCAATAAAGCACTTCTCCCGCAAGCGGAAGACCAGGTAGCCCAACCTGATCATAAGAAGCCAGTTGAATGTGCCTTCTTCCAAAGAAGACGAGCCCTCAAAAAGTAAGTCCAGGAAGAGGGCGTCTTTCACGTCAGCTTCGTTAAAATCAGGAGCACAACAGAAAATCTGGTAATTATCTTCCCGAGATAAGAATTGTCGAGCCCTGACTATGTAAGAATGAGTCCACGTGGCCGACTCTAATCTCTGTATGAAGGGGATGTAAGCATCAGCACTCTCCGTTACTCCCATCATCAAGGAGGGGCAATGCAGCACGAACCAGGCCACCAAGTACGTATACGGCACTGGTATGCGTGGCTGGGGGTTCTTCCCGGCTTTCTTTCTGGCAACCTTAACCATCGAGGCGCCGAGCAGATCAGAGGTTAACATCCTTAGGCTGTTTTGAATGCAGCCGACCATAGCAGTGAGGAGGCTCACGGGTCTCCCATGTGCCAGCAAAACAGCTGGATATACAACCTCAGCCAGGATCGCTTCTATTGGTCTCGACGGTACTACGCACCGTTTCAACCAAACCATAAAGAAGCCTGCAAGTAGAGTCGTGTCAGAAATAGGAATTGTAGCCTGGTGGTGGAAACTTTCAAACTCAACACCAACCTCAAAATCCTCCTCTACATGCTCTGTTTTGTAGATGGCATTAGAAGCCTTAATCCGAATTTTGGCTTCTTTGGGAGAGATGGCTGCAACACGAGACACGGCTACATCTTTTCGGTTTAAATTCTGAAAGAGATATTCCGCCCACGTGGTATGCATGATGCCTCCTCCACGCGTCCCACAGATTTGAGCACATATATGGAAGTGGCACATCAACTCCCAGAAAGTAGCATAAATTTCTGGGTGCGCTAACCTCAACTGAGAAAGCTCTTCGGTAGTAGGGATGAACTCTTCGTAGGGTGTTTTCCCAAGAGGCAATCCCGACACCGCTTGCATCTCATGAAGAGCAAAACCTAACTTTCCTGCAGGTGTGAAAAATGTGCAACTGTCCGAGTTATATTTCTCCAACATAGCGAAGAAATTATGGAAGCTCTGCACAACTCCCCGTCGAGTAGCTAACACGGGAATTGTGAGACCCGATTGAGTGAGTGACTCCTTAAGCTCCTCAAGAACGAAGTCAATCATGCGGGTCCACCAACCTCCTTCTCCAGAACAAACCCACCCAGGGGATCTGAACGCTTGGGTAGAAAATTCACCCTGAGTCGCAAGGAACTGGCGAATGAAAATATTCGCTGGGCGTAGCATCTCCTGAGCCAGTTCCTTCTTCTCAAATAAACCAGGTCTCAATCCCTTGAGCTGCCCTCCGATTTGTGTACGAGCCCGTCGACCAGATCCGAACGACACATTTTCCTTCTCTTTGACTATGTCAAAAGTCAGACTCCGACGACGGCTTGCATTCAAGAAGTAGGAGAGGGGATACATCCTCTTCATGTTTGGAAGGAAGAAGTAGCGATTATCAACTTTCCGCAATAGCTTCGAGTCTTCTGCATGTACGAGGTGATCATCGATGGATATTCGATCTCCGAATATGAATGTCGGTTTGGGAAACTGAGCATGGCCCGCAGGGGTCTCCACGTCTAAGTCGGTGATCAAGACTCTAAGAGTGGAACATCGAGGAGATATAATCATGTCCGTTCTCTCCGAGTCAGCGAAAGTACAAAGCGGAATTGTGTTTTGAAGACTGAAAGTTTTATTCACATCAGGTCCGCCAAGATACCCAAAATGATGCTCTTGTGAAAGCGGCACGTTTGGTAAAAGCACTGCACAATCAAAAAAGCAGATGTTAGCTGCTATAAGCGAGCCATCGACATAAAGATAGAACCCCAAAACACAAAGGGTTTAAGTCTCAGGTCAAAATCACCAACGCGAGGGTCGAGTATCGCGTCAGAAATCACCAACGCGAAGGTCGAACATCGCGTCAGAAATCACCAACGCGAGGGTCGAGCATCACGTCAGAAAGTCTCAAACGCGAGGGACGAACCCCGCGTTGAAGAATTGGAACGCGAGGGTTGGACCCAAAGGGTATCCCAACCCCGCGTTTTCATCTGATCAAAACGAGTCATCTTCCTCGTTATCAAGAACCCATCTAGGGTTTTCAGAAAACTTGCCAAAGTAAGTTCTTTTAGTCTGCACTTACCACGACAGGGAAGTCCTTGCGGCGGTGGAGACGACGACGAAATCCCCGCAGGAATAAGAACACCGCCAGCGTCCTCAATCGACGGTGTTTCGGAAGTCGTTCCGGCGACTTTCTTGGAGCTTGAGCCCATCCTCCGTGGCGCCATCAGCACAGTGGATCGGAGAAGGCGTTTTCGAACGAAAAAGACGAAGTTCGTCGGAGATCTCGCCGAAGTCAAACGAGATTTCTCGTTCTTGGAAATAGCCGAAAGTAGAAAGAGTCGAATGACTCTTGATGTGACCACTCAGGTCTATTTATAACAACTGTTAAGTTGTTGAGATGGTTAGGGACTTTAAAAAGAATCCCAACCGTTTTTAAAAAAAAAATTAAATCTTTTAAAGTCAGTTAAGACTTTAATCTCAACGCGAGGTTCACATCCGCGTTCAAACGCTGGGCTCAGACCAGTGTTTCATACTTTAAACGCGAAGGTCACCTTAGCGTTGTAACTCTTCTAAATGAAGAGTCCATCTTTGATACTTAGCCTCTAAGTTCATGGGTTCTTTTCAACAGAGTGCGTTCAAAACTCTG
Source organism: Asparagus kiusianus (assembly GCA_022839385.1). Classification (NCBI taxonomy): domain Eukaryota; kingdom Viridiplantae; phylum Streptophyta; class Magnoliopsida; order Asparagales; family Asparagaceae; genus Asparagus; species Asparagus kiusianus. The sequence goes on along the minus strand of BQKN01052061.1, from coordinate 6,439 downwards.
TATCTCCTCAACTCATCAGATGGTCATTATCCTAACAGAGATTGAATCTAGTTATTATCACTATCAATATGATTATAACTCCTCTGTTAGAACTCACTTATCGATTCTCATCAACAGAACGATAAGTCCTCAAAATCACTCAGATTATTGTCAATTTATTAGCTCTCTCCAACAGGGCAATAAATAACCAGTTTATCAACTCCTTCCAGTGGGGTAATGAAACTACCTAAAATCTTGTTCAAATCCTAAGTATCATAAGTCATCACTCCGATGATAACAACACTTAGTGACTTTCCCCAGCAAGACACAGAAGGATTTTATCCCCACAGACGTCACGTTAAAATTACACCTCTGACAAAATCAACTTATCGACTCTCTTCAATAGAGCGATAAGTCCCCAAAATTGCCCCGATCGCAATATCTCCCATGTCACGTTAACCTCACACCTCTGACGAAAATCAACTTATCGATTCTCATCAATAGAACGATAAGTCCTCAAAGTTGCTCCGATCGCAACATTTCTAACTTATCGATTCTCGTCAATAGAACGATAAGTCCTCAAAGTTGCCCCGATCGCAACACTTCCAACTTATCGATTCTCATCAATAGAACGATAAGTCCTCAAAGTTGCTCCGATCGCAACACTTCCAACTTATCGATTCTCATCAATAGAACGATAAGTCCTCAAAGTTGCTCCGATCACAACACTTCCAACTTATCGATTCTCATCAATAGAACGATAAGTCCTCAAAGTTGCTCCGATCGCAACACTTCCAACTTATCGATTCTCATCAATAGAGCGATAAGTCCCCAAAATTGCCCTGATCGCAATATTCCCCTTATCAAGTCAGGACTATATTTCTGGCACTTATGGACTTCTTTCAGTGTTTAACACCAAAATAACACAGGAAGGATTCTGTTTTGCAATTCAATTCTGGGAGAATAATCAAGTATTTATCCCTAACAGTTGAAAATTTTCTAGAGTTATCTTACGACAGAAAATTTCTGAGTATTCTTTGTAATTTGTTGTCTAAAATCAAAACATAATAAATGCAAAGAACACTAGAGGATCAATATCATTTTTTATTCAAAAGCCAAAAGAAAGTGATACAAGACAAAACTTGTTCTTATCAAAAGAACATAAAAAAAAGAAATAGATAGACTAAATTCACTCATGCATCAAGTCAAAAGCTGCAAGTTGAGTCTTGAGCTCAGCCAATTCTTTCTCGTGATTAGCTCGAACCATAGCTTCCGCCTTGGCCCGGAGTTCATCCGTACTCGGTGTGATGATGGCCGCCACTTTGTTCCTGGCCTCCTCTAGAGCTAAAGCCTGTGAATAATATTCCAAAGCACTGTTGGCATCCTGGGTGCTGAGGATATTGACGACGTTTTCTTCACGAGAAACTTCAGCCTTCAAGCGTAAAACTTCAGCCTCGGCTTCAACAAGTCTATCACGGAGCGAATTCAGGGAAGTAGTCGAGCGTTCTAGTTCTTCTCGCTTCTGAATATGACGCTCACGAAACTCCGCAGCCTGGCGCTCTTTCTCAGCTAAGTCCCGCTCCAGTGATTCCCATTGTATCACTTCGGCAACTTGAAGATTAGCCAGAGTTGATACAATTTGTGGCTGGAGGTCGCTATGACCCATGGTCTCGAAGCGTTGTAATTTTTCCTCCAAACGGAGGATGATTTCTGAGCAGCGTTCGAACCATTAAGGTTCGCCCACACACTTAATATTGTTTAAGCCTGCTTCCAGGAGAGGTCGAAAGGAATTCAGAGTCCCTTGACCAGTCATCAAAGACTCAACCACCGTCTTCGCAAGAGTGTTTAGATACACCAAAGATATCTGAAGGAACTTAGGTGCATTAGCAAGCCTGACGGTCGCACCTGAAGATACCCCTTCAGCAGCTGAGGTTAGTGCGTCAAGACGATGGCTAGTAGGCGATCCCGGTGCCGAAGCTGCAGAAGCAATCGAAATATTCAATTGCGAAGGGCTTGAGGTCAGGGCCATCAATGCCTTCGCTTGAGACGAGCTTGGCCCAGCCTCTGTCGGAGCAAGTGAGATCTTCATCACCGCTTTTGGTGAAGTGGCCACCACAGAAGAATCATGTAAGGCTTGCTCCGGCAAAGAAGCCGATACCTGCACGGTAGGCTGTTCTGGAGGAGGAGTTGCTGCAGTGGTTTCAGGTAACGTAACAGATGAAACAGTAGTCTCGAGCAATGCTGTAGGCAAAGCAGTTGCTAGAGGGGAGCCAAGTGTATGTTGCTCTTGTGGAGGAATCGACGCTGGCACAAGTTCTTGCTCTAAAGGAGCAGCTGAAGTAGTCCCGGGGGTTGGCGAACCTGCACGAAAAAACGGTCGGAATGCGGAAAAAGCGTGCGGGATAAGTCGAAACAAACTAAGCTTACCGGTGAGATAAAAAGACGTATAACCAGATGCCTTATCAGACGGAGCCTTAGGAGCATCGTCAAAAAGAGTTATGTCTTCTATTGAATCGCGCTCCTCATCTTCTGCGTCGTCGCCCGGCAAGTTGCCAACTTCAGCACCTTCATCATCTTTATCTTCGTCAGCTTCACCGCCGATCGAGGAGCCTTCATAATCAACTCGTTCCTCGTCTTTTTGAGCAGCTGAAAACCCAGGAAGGTTTGTGCCAACGGCTGGTTTATTCATAAGTCCTGTTGTAGGACTAGGAATTAAGTCACCGGCTTGTGACATTAAAGCTGAAGGAGAAGGTGATGGATTCTCTTCGAGACCCTTTGGTTCTGATACAGGAGACGGAGGAAGATCCATCACTGGAGCAGATTCTGCATCTGCAGTCATTAACTCATCCTCCTCGTCCTCAGGGAGATGATAAGAAGAAGCTTCGCCTGAAAGGGCTGGCCCCTGAGAGCGAAGCCCGGTTCTATGCGGTAGGCCCGCTACAGATGACTCCTGTTGGCCTTCATCTACGGCAGCCCGGATGGCTTCAGCCATCAACTTGGGTTTTGGTTGGCCTTTGGGAGGAGAATCAACCAGCAGTTTCCGACGGGTTTGCTTATCATACTTGCCGGCTTCTTCTGCAGAAAGTTTTCTTTTCCCCATCGCTCTCGTAATGGGAGGCTCAGCCGCACATTGTTCTTCTTCTGGAGCAGGCTCAGTTGTTTGTTCTTCTTCCTGCCCAACAGGCTGGTTCTCAACGGCTAAGAACTCATCAATCCCTCTCAAACGGGACGTCTTTGACCCCCTCCTCAAGGAATACATGTGCCTGATCTCTTTCAGGCACGATGAATTTATGTTGTAATTGGGAACCTGAGACACTGCGTGATACCAATTGCAGAAACTTATGGAGGTGTAGGAGTTAGCAGTTTTGTGGGGAAGCCTGGAAACGACCTTGGTACAACCTGCTACAGAATAATACCAGGCCCTAGCTCCTTCATACAAGTTGCCCACGACCGATAGTTGAGGACGAGGGTTACCGACGTACACTTGGTCATACCCAAACTGCCGGGCAAACCTATAAGGTTGGTAGGGCTCGACGAAGCAGTTGACGCCTTGCCGGAAGACTAAGTAGTCTGGCCTAATGGAGAGAAGCCAATGGAAAACACCTCCGTTGAGCTGAGTGAATCCATTAGGGCCTGCTACGTCTTGATATTCTGCACCGTAGATACCGCCCTCAAAATCGGGGAAACATCGGTAGATATGGAAGTTGGTGTCTCGCGTTAGGATTTGGCGAATCCTAACCATGTATCCCCCTTCCCATTTCGCAGATTCTAATCTCTGCACGAATGGGATGAATGAATCTCCTGGGGCAGAGGCTGCACTCATCAACGAAGGGTAGTGTAGCACGTACCAAGCCATCAAATAGGTATATGGCATTGGCACCCTAGGATTAGGAGTCTTGAAAGTCTTGCGACCCTCGGACTCTATCTCTGTAGTATCAACGAAGTCCGAAGTCAACTCCCGCAATCCGAATTGTAGACAACCCACCATAGCACTAAGAAGGCTCACAGGCCTCCCATGGGCTAGAAGGACGGCGGGGTAAATCACCTCAATAGCGAGAGCATCGATCGGCTTGGTAGGGACGACGCACCGCTTGAGCCACAGCATCAAATACCCGACCAAAAGCGCCGTATCAGAGATAGGGAACAGAGCTTGGTAATGAAAACTCTCGAATTCTGTATGGGCCGGGAAAACATCTTCCTTGGCCTCATTGGTGTAGTGGGAGGTAGCATCATCAATCCTAGCCTGAACCTCCTCTAAAGTGCTTGTAGGAAATCGGGTCACTAAGCCTCCCTTATTGCCCAAGTTCTGGAATAGATATTCCGCCCAGGACACCTGTTTAATACCGCTTCCGCGGGCCCCCGTCAGCTGCATACAGATGTGGAAGTGACACATGACTTCCCACAAAGTGTCGTAAATTTCGGGGCTGGCCTTCTTTAAAAGTTGAAGTTCTGCCGATCCCGGAACAAATTCTTCATACGGCAAATCTCCAAGAAGAAGACCCGAGACTTCGTGCATCTCATGAAGAGCGAAGCCTAATTCCCCTACAGGGGTGAAGAAAGTGCAAGTATCAGGATTATACTTCTCCAGTATAGAGAAAAAGTGAAAGTGACTCTGGACCATTCCGAATTTAGTGGCCCGCACAGGAACTTTCAAACCAACCTGGGAGAGGGGCGCATCCAATTCGTCCAAAACAAATTTGGTCATCCGGGTCCACCACCCTGACACTGGAGAATGAACCCAGCCATGAGTTCTGAATCCTTGCGCGGGAAACTCCCCTTTCTTCTCTACAAATCTCCTAACAAAAGTCCTCACGGGACTAGCCACTTCGCCAAGGGGATACTCCTTAGCAAATAAACCTGGTCGCAAAGCAGTCACTTGTCGACCATAACCTGCCGAGCGGACCCCATGGAAAGTCAAATTTCTAAGAGCAACTCCGTCTTGATCCTTAACCAAGGGCCAATCCATGTGTCTCGGGACGGATGCACACTGGAAATAAGATATAGGGAACATTCTCTCCATGTTGGGTAAGAAAAGGTTGCGGTCTCCAACTTTCCGCAGCCACTTATAGTTCCCGTCATAAGCGGTGTCAGCATCAAAGTCAACAAAGTCCCCGAAGAGGAATCCAGGTTTGACTATTGGCTTACGGTTTGTGTGCTCAAACTTAGCGTCCGTAACCAATGTCCTAAGAGTTTCGGGAGAAGCTTTTGTGACTAACTCCGCGCGACCCTTATCCCTGATTCTGAAGACTGGGAGTTCTTGGCGCGAGTTGAATGTCATGTTCATGTCCACGCCACCTACATGTCCGAAATGGTGGCGAAAAAGAAGAGGTTCACTGGTATGACGCACTGCAAAACGAAGAAAAAATCAGCTAAGTCAAAAGCAAAGCCCAGACGCGAAGGTCGACACCCGCGTCAATTAAGTTCAAACGCGAAGGTCGAACCTCGCGTCAGAAAAGTCAGACGCGAAGGTAGAACCTCACGTCAGAAAAGTCAAACGCGAAGGTCGAACCTCACGTCAGAAAAGTCAGACGCGTAGGTCGACCCTCGCGTCAGGAATCTGAGACGCGAAGGTCGAACCTCTCGTCAAAAATACCAAACGACGGAGTCCAGCCTCGCGTCATCTGAAATGAGTTTCCTCATTAGATCCAAAGATCAAAACTTGCCGAAGCAAGTTCAACGACCACGAAGGCCATGCTTACCACCGATCAAAGGAAGTTGAGGCGGCATGTTCGCCTGAGCAGCAGCGCCGCCGGCCGGCGCTGATGATGCCGACTCTCGAGCCGTAGCGGCGTCAGATCGGGAAGAACGAGGAGCGTCGGATTTCTTGGGTGCCATGAGATCTCGTCGGAGGAGATGAACAGTCGTCGCCGGAGGAGAGAACGAAGATTTTCGTTGGAATTTCAAGAAGAGTCGAATGACTCTGATTTGACCTAAAGCGGTCTATTTATAGACAGCTGGACAGGCTGTCAAATCGTAACGAACGGGATTCGAGGTCAGAATCCCGCCCGAACCGACCCTCGCGTTCGGGTCGGTTGAAATTCCCAAACGCTGAGCTCACCCACGCGTTCTAATTCTCAAATGCATAATTTGTTTATGCATTGGATTACTATAATGGCAACTCTTCAACTACCAAGGCTATGATACGGCCCCAGATAAATAAGAGCTAGCAGCAATCATCAAGGCGACCAAAGCCGAGGAGAAATTAGCGACTCCGCAGGGGAGTCTATTGAAGAAGCACAGATAGATTACAGTCAACAACATTGAAATTATCTGGCTCGATCAGACGAAGTGAGTAATCAGTTCACTAGATTTTGGGATCCAAAGTATTCCGAAAATTCGTCTCAGTCAACCGCGAACTTTCGAAAACTTTGGAGGGGGTTCTGTAGGCTGTCTAAAAATCACAATGGGTAGCTGATTAAAACAAGCCCCGATAACGGAAGTCACAATCAAACGACTTCCA
>BQKN01052060.1:0-11010 GCA_022839385.1 Asparagus kiusianus | reverse complement strand
ACAAATTTCATGTTGATCTTCAATCTGAAAATTCTGTTGTTAGATCGATTGAATTCTTTGACTCCAATGCCCTAACTAGGATGAAATTGACAAACTTTGAAATTCAAGAACATAATCCTCAAAATGAACCTAAACCTCATCAAGAAGAAATTCCACAATCTTCAACTCAAGCAGGAGCTTCCTCAAGTCAACCACCACCATTTCCTACAGAACCCTCTTGCTTTTCAGACGTGCAATACAACACTTTAAGTGCACGTATCCTTGAACTTGAAACTGGTCAAAGAGCTCTATATGCACAAAATTCATACATCATTAGTAATCAAGAAGAGCTAATCAAGAAGTTTGAAGACTTGGACACAAAGCTCAATACGTATTTTCAAGGACAGCAACCTCCTCTAGCACCTTAAGATGTTTTAATGTTAAGTGTCAAAACAATTATGTTATTATGTTTAAGTTTCAAAAACTATGTGGTTGTGTGTTGTTAGGACTTATGTAATATGTTTCTTATGTTGCTACTATGTCACTTATGTTAATTATGTGTTTCTATTATCTATGATAATGTTTGGTTAGATAATGCATGTGCTATATATTTTAAACAGATCATGGTGATGAACATTGTGGAACTTTTGATCTTTATGACAAGTCTTTGCCTACCTATTTGGATGGGTGAAGTTATGGACTATGTTCATAACCTGGATGATTTGTTTGAAGTTTTAGCTCATGTTGAAGATATAATGTCATGTTTAGCTTCCTCTTTTTGTTGATAACAAAAGGGGAGAAATAGTTATGTTATGTTATGTACTGCTATAGATTAGTTATGTTATGTAACTGTTATAGACTCATATTTGCATATATGCAGGGGGAGTAAGTATGGTTATTTCATTATGTTTTTTAACTTGATTATAAAATACATACATTGGCATAAATTATTTGTTATCATCAAAAAGGGGGAGAATGTTGAATATCATATCTCCATGATAGTGTTTTGATGATAACAATTTATACAATGTGTGTGCACTAACTTTTATATGCAGATTTCAATATCAGAATATGTGAAAAGTACAAGTTGATTTGAAGACATTTTGAAGTGAAGAAAATGAAGAACAAAAGAGATAATGTATTTTATAATTTCTTTACTTAGAATTATTGTACAAGCCTTGATCACACACATGCACACACACACAATTTTAGAACACACTAACACAGGCTTAGTGTGTTGGTTAAACATAGAAATCTCCTATGTTAACCATTAGAATTATAGTTAAAACTTGATTATTAAAAACTCTTTATAGCAGAATTTTTACTCTTAGTAGTCGACTAATTAGAATAGTAGTCGACTACTTATGTATAAAACTCAAATACATGTTTCTGTCAATTTACAGTATAGTCGACTAATAGTGATTATAGTCGACTACTCAGGTGTTTGACAGAAACATAAATTTCTGATATTTTACAGTGTAGTCGACTAATCAACATTATAATCGACTACTGAACTTAAATTTTATTTTATCAGTTTCTGTCAAAATACAGTGTAGTCGACTAATGAGCATTATAGTCGACTACTGAGAAAATTTTCCGAAAACACAGAGTCTGTTTGAACTCAGTGTAGTCGACTAATGTCAATAGTAGTCGACTACAGATACAGTTTTTCCAGTTTTTAAAGTTTGAATATGTGACTGTTTATAGCCGTTTTTAAACGTTTATAAAGTTTAAAAGTTTGTCTTTTCAAGGGCTATAAATAGGTTATTTGTTTAGAAAAATTGCAGAGACATACACACCCATAAGCTTTGATCTTTGTGCAATTTTTCAAGTGAAAAACATTCAGATTTTGTGAAAAAGAGAAGTTTCTGAAATTGCCTTTAAACATTCATCAAATACTTATCATTTAGGCAGTTTATAGAGGTTAAAAGAATCCTAAGCCACTGCTGCACTTCATTACACATTCAAGGCTTATAGGATCAATTGTGTTCTTGCTTCAAAAAGGATTTCTCTCGGGTTTGAGAGGGTTGGTCTCTTGGTGTAGAGATTGGTGTTCAAATTGACAATGTGTTTGTCAATTGGTTTTGCAATTTATAGGGACTTGCAAATTGGTCAGGTTTGCGTTTGATTTTGTAAGTTTATTCAAAATCATAGTGGAAACTCTCAAGCGGGATTTGCTTGGGGACTGGATGTACACCGGATTGGTGGAACCAGTATAAAATTCTTGTGTTTGTGATTGTGAATTTCTAAGATTGCCATTTTTCTTTGCAATTTATAATATACTTTGCATAACTTTTAAAAGAACACTATTCACCCCCCCTCTAGTATTCAAGTGTATCTATTTCAGATCCTACAGTAGTAAACATGTATTATAGACTTACAGGATAGCTGGGAGGATCATATCTTATTGATTGAGTGTGATTATAATATTATTTATTATAGACTATTGGCATGACACCTTATGAGGCATGGTACGAGAGGCATTATAGATTGTTTATTCATTAGGCGGAATTACAAGAAAGTTTATTACTTAGACAGGAGCTTGCGTGGCAGACTACAGGGAAGGTAACAAAGGTTTAGGAGCGTATTCTTGTAGTGCATAGTCATCAGAAGAGTTACGCAGACTAGAGACGACGACCGTTAGAGTTCAGGGGACTATGTCTTATTGAAAATATCACCGACGAGTTCAGCGACTCGGTAGAGGGGGAAGGTTTACCCCGAGATATATTGGCCCTTTCATGAGAGTTGAACATTTTTGGAGCCGTTTCGTATGGGCTAGATCTTCTAGCATCAATATCGAGCATTCACGATATTTTTCCATGTTTTGATAATTTAGAAGTAATTGCACGATGAGGAGCAGCAGAGGGTGATTGATGCACCAGAATTTGAATTTCAGATAGATTTAACTACTATGGAGATCATGGGTTATATTCTTACTAGAGAGGACGAGAGACTTACAAAGGAAGTAATACCTTAAGTTAAAGTTCAATAGAGATAGAAAAAAGATGAGGAGGCTTCTTGGGAGCGCGAGGAGGATATGTGTCACAACTACCTGTAACTGTTCGAGTGGATAAATTGTTTTGGTTATAGCTTATTAATGTTTATAAATTTTTTGATTTTTTTTCCTATATGATCATATTTATATTTAACGCTAGAATGGGAATATTAACACTTAGCTCCTAATCATTCAGAATACATGGTATATATATGGGAGGTTCCTTGTTTGGATTTTTCTCCTGACGTACTACTTCCGTTTAGTTAGGGGTTAAGTGGGAATATTCGTATTTTAGATTGTTAAGCATAAATATTGCTAGTGATTCATATCCAGGGATTAATGGTACGAGATGTGTACGAGAGGATTTCCTTATCTGGATTATCCCCTCTTAGTACTTTTCTCATATTATTAATTTTTAAGATACGATTGCGGAATTTTAGGGATGAATTCTTTTAAGGGGAGAAGAATGTAAAACCCCGTAAATTTGAATATTTTATGATAAATATGTTATATAGTGAAAAATAACATATTTTGATGTTTGAGTATGATAAGAATTAATTAGAGATTAATTCAATGTATATTTGTAAAAACATGAGTGTAAATGCACAAAACATGCACAAAGGTCAAAAGAGTAAAAATCTGGGAATAATAACTAGTTATGAGTTTCTATATTTTGCATACCGTTGTAGTCAAAATCTAGAAAAGTGTAAAAGACCAAAGTTGTAGATCTCTTCAACAGCTTTCTAATAAATCTTAGATCACCTCATTCCGAGGTCATATGAGAAGGTTACAGCCAAGATACCAAAGGTTATTTTCCTAGTCAGACTAGGTTTCCTGGTTCGGATCAAACTGGTTTGTTTCGGGTTTGCCTCTATAAATACATGTGTTTTTCATGAAAATTCATTCCTTTTATCATGTCTATGAACCCTAGCAGCCATCCTCTCCCGTCAAAAACCCTAGATCTTTTCTTATGAGTTTGGAGAGCTTTGTGAAGCAAAACACCGACACGAGGGCGAGATCATCGACGTGTGGCGAGGGAGAACGGGTTATTTATGCTTGTGGATTACTTTCTATTTGTTTCAGAGGCTTGTACATAATATTAAGGCAAGATCACTTACATCCAAACCCATCCCTATAGTTAAATAGCTAGTTTAGAAGTTTAAATTGTGTTTACATACTTAAGATCTTAATCTAATATGAAAAAGATTAAATTTTTATTGTTAGATCTTAAACAAATGTTAGATCTATATGTTTTCTTGCTGTTTATAATAAAAACATGATCATGATCATTAGGGTTCTTCAAAATTTTATTTTTTAACTCGTTAATCATGTTCTAATCATGTTTAAACCCTAATTTAACATTTAATTGAGTTTACATGTGGATTAAAGATGAGAAAACCCTAGGTTTATGATACCTAAGTGTTAAAAATATGATTTAATGAATATATATCTTTTCTAAGGTGTTTGGCACTCATGCTTAGGTTAAAAAATCCTAATTAGATTAACACAAGAGTTTGATTTATGTTCGAGATAATTTCAGTAAGTGATTATCAAAGTTTAAGTATTGTTATATATTTTATATATGTTTCAGTATGTTTTAAACATAATTAAAGGTTTAAATATGATATATTATGCAAATAATCATGCTTGTTATGTACTGTAGAAAAATTGCTGCGTATATATACATTTTAACTAGAAATTTAAAATAACATATGAAATCCAAATTGAACCAAACTAATGCCAATTGAAAGATATGTGAATCTAGTTTTCAAAACAGAAAACCTTTCCTAAAGATAATTTTCCTAGAGAAAGATATGCTCAATTTAATGATGATGCATTCTGCAGAAAAACTGCTGCACATATATAACGTTTAACTAGAAATTAGAGATATCATATGAACTCCAAACTGAACCAAACTAGTGTCAAATGATAGCTATGTGAATCTAGTTTCTAAAACGAAAAACTATTCTTAAAAAGAGTTTTTTAGAGAAAGATATATTCAATTGACTAACGATATATTCTGCAGAAAACTACAAATGTGCTGATTTAAAATAATTGATATATAACGTAAAAGTTTCTTGAGTTTCGCTCTTGTTTGTTATTTTTGAGAGGGTTTCTCGATCTTGTACTGTTATATTACAATGGTTAAGAGTTATTTAGCATCTAAGATGTTATTAAACATCAGTTATGGACATGCACACTGAGATATGTACACTTATACTTAGTTTATATTGTGTTAACATACTTTTGTCGCAAGTTAAATTAGTAAGCACATATAAAGAAGTATAGTTATTCATGTATCTGGAATAGGGAGATAAAACCTATTTTCGTAGGACGATTGAGTAATAGTATTACAAAAGTATCGTCATTTTATGTATCCGGAATAGGAAGATAAAACCTATTTTCGCAGGACGGATTGAGTAAGAGTATTACAAAAGTATCGTCATTTCATGTATCTAGAATAGGAAGATAAAACATATTTTTGTAGGACGATTGAGTAAGAGTATTACAAAAGTATCACCATTTCATGTATCCGGAATAGGACAATAAAACCTATTTACCACAGAACGATTGAGTAAGAGTATTATAATAATATCGTTATTTTATGTATCCTAAATAGGGAGAAAAAACTTATTGCTGCAGAGTGATTGAGTAAGAATATTACAAGAGTATCGCTATTGCATAAGGAGATGCACACATATATGTATCATCAGTTGTAGTTACTCCCATGTTAGATTACCCATGAGTAGGGCACATTCCTTAATTTGTGACATACATGATATGGTCTATGGTAATTTTTGAGTTGGATGATATTCTTTTATTATTGCGGTAACTACTTGAGAAGTAGTTCGAGATTGTGACATTGGTCCTATATGGTTTAGGCTTGGAGTATTTCTTTTTGAGTGTTGTTTTCATTCATAGAGTTAGAATTGGTATTTAGGGATCTACAATTTGAGATATATGGTATATATATGAGGGTTTCCTTGTTTGGATTATTTCGCTCGACGTACTACATCTCGTCTTGTAGGTGTCTAAATATTAACTCCATTAGATACGGGGGAAATGATATAGGTAGACTATACTTAATAGATAGAGCATCCACTTTATCTAGCAGTCCTTCCCCTGGGGACGGATGGAGGTGATCTTGCTGTAGTGCTCTGACGCTCTTATTATTGTTCTTTTTGTTTAAATTATATCTTTCAGGCAGATTAGAGTTTCGGAGAACCGCAGGATGACGGAGTTCTAGCATGGTCGTCGTCACACAGTTTTAGCAGTTGAAGCTCCACTATATAGTTATGTTCATTGTTCAGACTTTAGAGTTGTATTCATTTTGTAGAGGCTGGGTGCCTTAGTGAGATTTGTGTTGAGATGTATTTCAGACTCAGATACTTTCATTCTATTTCAGTTGGGCTCATTTGTTGATATACTTATTCTGTGCATATCTGATTTTGTACTACTTCTATTATTTGCCTGTTTTATACCTTTACCTATTTGTTGTTTCCACTAGCGAGATAGTGACTGTGATGGTGAAACATGTCATGGCATGGTGTTTAGTGCTTGGCAGGTTTGACAATCTGGGTTTCACCTCGAACTGCAGCCTTGTGTGAACCCTGTGGCGTCACAGTTTTATACTCTTTTTAAATGGATTTCATCGTTTCATGGCCTTGCATGTTTTTCATTTTTTTGATTGTAACCTTCATATCTTGATAATTTTCTATGCACTCATTGTGATAACATGTTGTAATACACAATAACACTTAGAGGCGTGGTTGGGAGAGATTGGAGTCAATTCCAAGAGGAGTGTGTTGGTTGTAAAGCCTAGGAAGAAATAGTAATTCCAAACACTTGAGGAAGATAACATGGGTAGGCCAACACTTAGAGGAGTGTCTTGTGGGATTGACAACATGTGTATTATAAGAAGTTTTGGTTACCCCATTTTGATATTGACAAAGGGAGAGAAAAATCTCCTATCCTTTGTGCACCTCGATAGGGGGAGAGTCTTATAGATAGGGGGAGCATCTATCTATAGGTAATATTTTTTATTTTTATGCTCTTTTATAATGGTGGTTTGTCATCATCAAAAAGAAGGAGATTATTAGGTCTAATGTTTTGATGGTGATTTACAAACCTTATTATTGGTGTTAATTGTTTATTAAGTGATATTACGCAGGAAGTATTTATCAAGAAATATAGTGCCATCATTGGAGGATGGATGGATTTTGCATCATAACGATGATATCCGTGGAGATGGAGGCGAGTTGATGAAGAAGCCTCAAAACGCTCAAAGATCAACTCAAGCATATGTCTATTTATGAAGAGCGTTCAAGCATATAGTCAAGAAGAACTTCATCAACAAATTTCTAGCGAATATTGATACTTAAGTATTGTACTCAATTGTAAGCGGTATTTGCATTTTTTACTTCTCTCTAGATCATAATGTAGGAAAGTATTAAAGTAGATAACTCTTGAAGCAAATTGGGGATCAAACACACACATTCGTATTTTTAATGATTTTTGCAAATGATAAGTTTTAACAAATACAAAGTGTCATTTTAGAAAATCTTTCTCTAACATATCTATTTCATATATATAAGTATTTTTCCAAGTTTTACTATTTTTGAAGTTAATATAATATTTTAAATTAAATTTACAAAATCAGTTGTTCTGGAAAAATCAACGTATCAGAATATCAGCTTATCAGTCAACAAGTTTTCCAGATCAGTCGATTGACCAGTAGGATTTTTTAGCATCTACAATCGTCCTTCTATCAGTCGATCGATACACACTTATCAGTCGACCGATAAGCACTTACAGTCGACTGATAGCACATCGTCAGTCGACCAATAGTTCATTTCTGTTTTTCCAGTCTGCCAACAGTCGACCGACCAGTCGACCGATTTTCACCATCAGTCGACTGATCACGCCATCAACAGTAACGGCTGGTTTTTCAGACTTCCTTATTTTAAGGGATTTGTTGATTTTGAGGATTTTCTTTGGATTTGGGTTGTTGTCTTGAGAAACTATAAATAACCCTCAGCTCTCATTTATTGTGCTAACTAAGAAATTAAGAAAACCAAGAGAAAAACTTGTGTTTAGTTTTCTGAGACTTCTAAGTTTACATTTTCAACTTATTCTCAAGCTCTTCAAATTTTTAGTTTTTACTTTCACATCCCACAAACCCCTGAGCTTCAATTGTTCATCTCTTCATCCTTGTCATAGGATTTTTTTAAGAGAGAGAATTTTTATTCATCTTGTATTGTGTTGAGAGCTTGATCTCGAGGAGATCATTGTGTGGTGAATTCGATCTCAGGGAGCTCGTTGTGTAGAAGTTCTGGCTTTCAAACCGGATTGGGTAGTGAATTACCATCGAAAGAGATGGTTGGGGACGTAGGTCGAGAGGACCGAACCTCGTGAACACATTGGCGTCTCATTCGGCTAACTATCTCTAACTCTCTTTTTAATTATTCCCTTATTTCTTTATTTGTATGTAAAATTGCATTGAATTTTTATTAGTTGCACATTATTGTTTGATTACCCTAATCACTCCCCCTCTCCTCTAGGGTAATTTCAGCATCGGGCCGGGCCCAGGCCGCCTAGTTCAATGGTCACAAATGAGACCGTTTGGACCAGGCCGGATCCGGACCGCTCAGTCCAACGATCATATTTTTTACTATTGGGCCTCGGGCCAGGCCAAACCGGCCCGGTCCAACTCTTCCTGCCAGGTCTAGCCCCTAGTCCGGGCCAGACCTGGACTCGGGTTCCCTAGTGTGGCCATTTTCGTGGTCAGGCCCGGTGCAGGTTTCCCCGAGGCGACCCAAGCTAGGATCCAGAGCCCGATTCGACCCAGAAAGCAGCACTTTGCCAGGGTCCGAGCTGGGCACTAGCCCAGCCGGGTCCAATCCGAACATTGGGTCGGGTCTGGGCCTTGGGCCCGTTTGGACACCCCTACTTGTGAATCATTCCACCGGCTTCCTAACCTCTAGTCTCACCTAAACAAAACTTTTTCCCCAAACTTTTAATTTGGTCATTTTTTCTTATTTTTTCTGTCAAGAATTAATAAATACTCATCCTGTCCTATCCTCAATTCTCATTTTCTTTGAATTAGTATTTGGTTACACTTCTAATGCATTCTTTCTACAAATCTTGAGGATAAAAAAAACTTTGCACTTTTTGCCTTACAATAATACCACAATTAATTTACCATAAATTAATGAGATCTCTTGATTCATTTCTTGATGATGTTCATATCATATTAATTCTCAATCACAAATATTCTCACACAAAAATAAACATGATGATTGGTCATCAATTATAATGGTCCAACATTATATTTTGAGGGAGCACAAGAAATGTTTCTATACGAACAACTATTCCTTTTATTCAAATAGTAATGTAGTTATATTTAAAACTATGGTTCAAATAAGAGACACCATCAGAAGGATACTCATCAAACTTCAGTTTATCCAAAGTCTTAAGCAATAATATATTCATTCCAAGTTCATAACTTAATGCTCAAACGTGGCTCACCAATCCAACTGGATTCATTGACTTATTCTGTACGCCTTACCTAACAAAATTATTTGAGATTAATGGATGATTAATTAAGATAATCCAATTTTACAGGCTAAAGATCTATTGATATATCATATTAATTATGTTTAAGACCCACAAACTCATAATCTTATTCTCTTTGCATTTTTTTTAGTAAATGCTTGGATCTTTCTTATTGTCTTTTACAAAATTGATGAAGCATATTGAAACAAACTGGACTAACCTATGGAGATTTGTTCAACAACATGACCTGTATACTAACTAATGTTGACATCATTGCTCAAATTGATGGATAGTTAATTATATTTATGTTTTATGCTTAGTTTTCTATTCACAGGTATCAAATGAATTAGAAACACAATTGTTTCCCTACGTAATGGATAAAAAAAAAGAATTTAGAGATGATGAGAGAGGGAAAGCTTGGGTTTGGGTTTGATTAATTGAATGCTCCTAATGATCCAATTTTAGCAAGTTTTCTGATCCTTAATTATATGCCCATGTCCCAAATTTTTTGAGTAATAGAATTAAGGAAGAAATTGTGACACCATTCACAGTGAGAGCTTCCATGGCTATGTTCTCTTTAGGGGCTGTTTGTTTGCCTAAAAAAGATGGAAATCAAAGAAAAGGAAACTTATTTCTAAGAAAAATAGGTTTTGGGATTGTTTGGTTGGCTAAAAAAGGAAATCAAAGAAATGGAGATGAGATGAGATGAGTTGTCATCTTATTATAGGATGATGTGAGTGATTTTTTAAGAAAACTTGTTTTGATGTTGTTTGGTTGGCGGAAAAATAAGGAAATGAATTATAAGAAACATATTTCTTATAATATGTTGTTTTCTTTTGTTTGGTTATTTCTTAAAAATAAGAAAATAGATAAGATGAGATGAGTTGTCATTATATTATTGGATGATGTGACCCACACTTAAGGAAATTGTTTTCCTAGTTTTTTGGGAGGAAAACAAAGAAATAAAATGTTAATGAGATGAGATGAGTTGTCACAATCTTATTGGATGATGTGAGTGATTTTTAAATATGAGATGAGATGAGTTGAGTGATGTTGTGGATGAAAATAATATTTTATTAGATGTGGTGGATATGATAGATGAGTTGTTGGATGAAAATACTATTTTATTATATGTGGTGGATATGATGGATGAGTTGTTGGATGAAAATACTATTTTATTATATGTGGTGGATGAGTTGTTGGATAAAAATAATATTTTATTAGATATTGTGGGTGAGTTTTAGGGATGGAAATGTGTGAAATTGTACTTTTTGAGATTTCTTGGTTTTCATTTCTATTTTTTGGTTTTTCAGGAAATAACCAAACAGGCATTAACATAATAGAAGATAACGGAAGGGAAAGAGCCAATTTGGGGATCTCTTTAGGGGCTGTTTGTTTATCTAAAAAAAGAGGGAAATCAAAGAAAATGAAACATATTTCTAAGAAAAATAGGTTTTGGGATTGTTTGGTTGGCTAAAAAA
>BQKN01052059.1:479-11708 GCA_022839385.1 Asparagus kiusianus | reverse complement strand
GCGAAAGCGCGTAACATGATGGAAATGCATGGCTATGACTTCAAGATCGGAGAAGGTCTTTTCTTTGGTCGAGGTCCACGGGTTCCACCCCGGATGGCCTATGTACCGAAGGGAAAACCCGATAATTACTACCGCCACAAAAGAGGTCTAGGCTATGTCTCATCAGATGATGAGTGTGGCTGGCAAATCATCGACCAGATTGCTAACAAGACTAGGAAGGGATATTCTTCCGACTCTTCGGGTTGGGATTCCGACACTAGTCTTGGTGAAGTGTTTAAGAAGCTAATGTCGAACATGGTCACGGTTGATCCAACGACAATGGAAGAAGATGATGAGATGCCGACATGGGAAGACCCGTGGGTTCATCACTTAAGCATGCAGTATGGAGACCGGTTCGAGCAGAGAGAGCCTCCTACCGAAGACCCAGTCGTTCAGGTGAATATGGGCACCGAGGAGAATCCAAAGCCAATATTCATCAGCGATAGCCTCCTACCTGAAGAGAAGGAGGAGTTGATTTCTCTTATCCGGGAGTATATCGATGTATTCGCCTGGAATTATGAAGACATGCCAGGTCTCGACCCGAACGTAGCAGTGCATCGTCTTAACATCAAGCCGGATGTTAAACCAGTCAAACAACAACAACGACGGTTTCGTCCGCAAATGATGGAAGCAATCGAAGCTGAAGTCAAGAAGCTCGTCGATTCAGGATTTATCCGAGAGGAACAACATCCCGAATGGCTTGCCAATATCGTTCCGGTCCTAAAGAAGAACGGGAAGATCCGGATATGCATTGACTTCAGGGACCTCAATGCAGCTTGTCCAAAAGATGATTTTCCTCTCCCCATCACGGATGTTATCATCGACAATACGTGCGGGTTCGAGAGGATGTCCTTCATGGATGGTTTCTCTGGTTACAACCAGATAAAGATGCATCCGGATGATGAGAAGCACACCGCATTCCGAACACCTCTTGGCGTATTCTGCTACACAGTTATGCCCTTCGGCTTGAAGAATGCAGGTGCTACATATCAGCGAGCTATGTCGAAGATCTTTCAGGAACATCTCCGAAAGACCGTCGAATGCTACGTGGACGATCTGGTCGTGAAAAGTCGTGATAAGAAAGATCACATTAAAGACTTGAAGACCATGTTCGACTTGATGCGGGCTCACCAGTTGAAGATGAACCCAACCAAATCTTTCCTCGGAATGTCCAGTGGCAAATTCCTGGGATTCGTTGTCACCACCAAAGGTATTCACATTGATCCGGACAAAGTGAAGGCGATCAATGAATTGCAACCTCCGAGGAACCTCAAGGAGCTCAGAGGACTACAAGGGCGATTGGCGTATATCCGTCGGTTTATCTCAAACCTTTCGGGGAAATGCCAACCGTTCTCCAGGCTCACAAAGAAGGGCGTGTCATTCGTGTGGGACGAAGCTTGTCAAAAGGCGTTCGAGAGTATCAAAGAATATCTCTCGAAACCTCCTGTACTCGTCGCACCGAAATCGGGCAAACCGTTCTTGATTTATGTCAAGGCGACGAGCCACTCATTAAGTGCATTGCTTGCACAAGATGACGATAACGGTCACGAGCAGGCGGTATACTACTTAAGCCGAACTATGGTAGGCGCAGAATCTCGATATCCCATGATTGAGAGAGAATGCCTAGCCTTAGTGTTCGCCATCCAGAAGATGCGACATTACTTGGTGGGACAAACCATCTACGTCATCTCCAAAGTTAACCCGGTCCGAGTGTTCATGACTCAACCGGCTTCCATGAGCTGGCGATTAGCAAAGTGGGCTTTACTCTTGTCCCAATACGATCTGCACTTCAAGCAGCAGAAGTCAGTGAAAGGGCAAGCTATCTGTGATCTCTTGGCAGCTAATCCAACTACGGACGCCGCCGAGGTATATGACGATTTACCTGATGAAACCCACGAAGTCAACGCAACTTCGCACCAACAAGTGTGGCGTTTGTACTTCGACGGCGCTTCGCGAGCAGCTAATGCCGCAGGTACTCCCGGATGTTCTAAGGTCTCCTCCGGAGTTGGAGTGGTCTTAGTTTCCCCAGGAAAACATGTCATGCCTCGAGCCTACTCATTAACTGAGCCGTGCTCGAATAACGTGGCAGAGTATAACGCACTAATTATAGGACTCAACTTCGCCAAAGAGCTGGGGGTTGAGTATCTCGAAGCCTTCGGTGATTCTCAACTAATCGTCAAACAAGTGCAAGGGGAGTACGAAGTCCGAAGTCAGGATTTGCTACCATACCACAAGATGGCGGTGGAGCTAGCGGAATCGTTTGAAGGGTTCTTCATCGAGCACGTTCCGCGGTTACAGAACACCTATGCAGATGCGTTAGCAGCTTTAGCTGTGTCCTTGGCACAACCTCCCGGAACAGAGCAATTTGTTACGGTAGGAACGCACCAGCTCTTAGTGCCACTTCATGATGAAAATGGCAAGGAGGAAGAGGCCCAGGAGGTGCACACAACTCAGGCTGAGTTTGAACCCCGGGATTGGCGATTCCCCATCATCGACTACGTCTTACACGGAATCTTGCCAGAAGATGTGAAGGAGAGAGAGTCGATCAGACGAAGAGCTCCAAGATTCTACTATAATACAGAGAATCGAACACTATACCGCAGGGGGTATGATGGCGTGTTGGCACGGTGTCTATCAACCAAAGAAGCGGAAGAAGTGCTTAAAGAGGCACATGAAGGAGAGTGCGGTGCGCACCAACCGGGTCCCAAGCTTTATGATCGCATCAGAAGAATGGGATACTTTTGGCCCTCCATGATGCACGAGGCAATCGTATACGCCCGGAAGTGTCACGCATGTCAAGTACACGCGAATTACATGCACCAGCCTCCGGAACATCTACATCCTTCGGTTACGTCGTGGCCGTTCGAAACTTGGGGAATGGACATTGTTGGTCCTATAAACCCCCCATCAGTCAAAGGCGATCGGTTCATCCTGGCCATCACCGATTACTTCTCCAAATGGGCTGAAGCAGTTCCACTCAGAGAAGTCAAGACGAGCAATGTCATTGCATTCATCAAGCACCATATCATCTACAGGCATGGTGTTCCAAGACGAATCATACATGACAACGGTCCTCAATTTATCAGCAACGCCTTCATAAGGTTCTGCGAAAAGTTCAAAATTCAGGACATCTCGTCAACAGCCTATAACCCCACAGCAAACGGGTTAGCTGAAGCCTTCAACAAGACTATCATAAAGCTCTTGTCAAAGCTTGTGAAGAATAGCAAGCGAGATTGGGATGATAAGCTCGGCGCAGCTCTATGGGCCTATCGTACCACGGTGCGTACACCGACCGGCGCAACCCCATACTCATTGGTGTATGGATGTGAAGCCGTTCTCCCTTTGGAAATTCAAATTCCATCTCTTCGGATCGCTCTCGCAACCCAGATGACGACCGAAGAACAGCATCAGAAGCGCCTCGAAGAACTCGAGATGCTCGATGAAAAGCGCTTGGAAGCTCAACAGCACATCGAGTTTTACCAAGCCAGAATTTCTCGAGCCTTCGACAAAAAGGTTCGACAAAGGAGTTTTAAGGAAGGGGACTTGGTCTTAACCGAGAAACGTCCTATGATCCTTAACTCCAAGAAGAAAGGCAAATTTGAACCCAAATGGGAGGGACCGTTCGTAGTAGAAACAGTTTACTCGAACGGCGCCTATCGTCTAGTCACCAAAGATGGTGACCGACTCATGATGCCAATAAATGGCAAATTTCTGAAGAGGTACTATCCTTAGTATCCTCAGAAGAATTGAGGTACCGGGAAGTTCCCGGAAGAATACCACGTCGGGGTATTCTCAGGGATAACCCGGTCGCTGATGAGCAAGAAATCAATATTCAAATTCCGAATATTCTTGTTTGTCAAAATTTAACTCTCACAAACACTCTTTTGCTGAGATGAGATCTAAATCATTGATTCTCCCCTCGCAGAACTTTCAGTGGTTTCTGACTACTCATAGTCTCCACCACACCATTCCAGTTTGGTCAAACCTCACTACAGTTAGGGCCAAAGCCAAATTCCCCTCTCGATTCGCCCAAAGAACGAGAGGTCCACAAATCAATCGATCAAACCTTCTTTCGGTTATGATCATTCTCACACTCCCCACTTGGTCAAACCTTACTACAGTTAGGACCAAAGCCAAAATCCCCTCTCGATTCCTCCAATGAACGAGAGGTCCACTTTCAATTCAAATGATCAAACCTTACTACAGTTAGGGTCGTTTGAACCTTGCGATTCGAGTAACTAAACCTTACGACAGTTAGGGTTACCCGAATCTTTTCGATTCTCGGAGTGGAGATCCCACTTCTAGTTTCACCTGTCGGATCCTGGGGGTGGAGATCCCACCTCGAGTTTCCTTTCCTGCTGAAGATAGAATATAAAATTCTTCCTCTTCAGAATCAAATGACCAAACCTTACGACAGTTAGGGTCGTTTGAACCTTCGATTCGATGACCAAACCTTACGACAGTTAGGGTCGTTCGAACCTTTCAATTCGATAACCAAACCTTACGACAGTTAGGGTTATCCGAATCTTTTTTGATTCTCGGAGTGGAAATTCCACTTCTAGTCTCACCTTTCCCTTGCCTTTGCTTTCAGAAAAGACAAGGATGAAGTCGGCGTCTAACACGCGCTGCCGGGTAGTCTTTCCCGTGAGAAAGACGAAGTCTATGTATTCAAAATCATAGCACTAAGTCTAAGAGAAGCAATTTTCTTAGCGCAACGTTACATGCGGAACGGATTCAGATAATCCGCATGCTAGCCCGACACAAACGGTAGTCGGTAAAGGCACGTCAAACCCGTTGAGGGCTGGGGGTTGGCCAATAATCCCAAAGTCTATACCTAACACGTATAGCCGGTTTAGTCTTTCACCGATTAAAGAAGACACCACGGCATATCAAGAAACATCATGTAAAAAGAAGCAAATAAGGAGTCTCTCATAAAAGATCAAGATAAAAGCATACAACAACAAGTTCGTCAACCCGAAGGCAACTGACGACTAAGAATGTGAGACTCTAAACCGGAGAGCCTGTCCATATAACTCTGCTCAAACTCTGCCTGCACGCGAGCTCGAACAGAATCCTCGGAACTGCTCAAAACCTCAGCGGCTTCAGTTCGCAGCTTCATCAATCCCTCTTGTGTTGATCCCAGCTTGTCGAGCGTCCACTCACGAGAACGCTCCAATCCAACCAAGTCCTCGGTGATTATGGCAGCAGACTCTTCGGCACGTCCCAAGGCCTCCTTCAGCCTAGCTATCTCTGCACGAGTGGACTCTAGGGAGCTGAGTAACTCGCCTTTGCTGGTGTCCTTCTTCGCCAGGTTGGCCATCAGCTGTGCAACAGAGTGCTCGCGTGAACGGAGCTCGCTGCTAATGGAAGATCTCAAGTCACGCCATTGAGTTATTCTATCCTCCATCTGAGAGGACATGAAAGAAGAAGCTCCACCAGCCTTCAAATCCCTCAATTCTTGAACCTCTGACTCCAGAGCAGTAAAATCAGCAGTGAAGGAATCAGCCAACTCTGGGTATCCTTCTTCCCTCATCATCAGCATGTGGCGAGAAAAGGAACGCCTGAACTGGTCAAAGCAGTATCCTCGGAGAAGAAGTTTCTCAATCATGCCATTATAAAAGGCGGTGAAGAAGTTGAGGTCCGCGCGAAAAATCTCTTTCTCAGGATCGGTACCAGCCAAAAGGACGCGAACATACTCATGTAGAGATGATCGAGCTCCTGCAAACAACAATGGGGAAGTCAAGAGATTATCAAATACGATAAGGAAACCCGAGAGGAAATTCGAAGTATACCTGTACTGGCGGAACTTCCCTCGGGTGGAGGCACGGCAGACTTTGAGATAACAGCAGGGTTAGCCATGAAGGGCGCATCGACCCCTGCAGGCAAATCAGTCGTATCTCTCGGCTGTGGCAAAGAGATATGGCTCTCAGGCAAACTATCAGCCCCGGAAACTGTAGCAGCATCAGGCACAATGCCTGGTCCTACAGTTATACCTCTTTATTAGTCAAAACGGAAGTTTAGGCAAATGAAGAAAATTAGGGTGATAAGATCATCGGCATACCCGCAAGTCCATCACCTTCTGCAACACGGGGAGGATCGGTGGTCAAAGGAGAATCAGTCCTTGTGGCTGATGACGTACCTGTGAGTGTATCGCTCGTAAAGGGCGGTCCCGCAGTTCCGCTGGCGGCTTGTTCAGCCAGCATATCAACTAGCAGCCCAGCATCAGGACCGCAGAAGCTCGGCGCAGAGGCATTCCCCTGGTCTTCAAAACCTACATCACGGAAAGATTCATCCTCAGTCGAGTTCTCTTTCCCCATGATCAAAAGATATATTATCAGGATGCAGGTATACCTGAGTAAGGAGCGGTGGGCTCGACGCTATACTCTGGCCCCAGATCAATGTTCAGATCGATGCCCAGAGAGCCGTCATGAAGGGCGTCGCACATCTGCTGCACGAAGCAATCCATATTATCCGGACCAGGGGATGCAGGAGGCAATGGAAGTTCACCCTCCTCAAGGAACTCTGGAACACAAAGCTCGGTTACGAATTCCAGGAAGAAGATCAAGCTAAAACAATAAAATGACTGAAGGTTACCTTCCTCCCTGTCGGCAGAGCCTCCGGAATCTACTCCATGAGAGCGTTGATCAACAGGAGGTCTATAGGCCATTTTCTTCCTTTTCAAAGGACCACCCCTCTTGGAACCGACGGGACGATTGTGCGAAGTTTGTCCACCAAACTTGGATTTCGCACGACGCGAAGCGAGAGGTTCATGGTCATCGGCCGATCCACCTGAAACAACAAGGATTATTTCACGTACCGAAGTGGAGGAGAAGGGAATCAAGAAGCATGACAAACCTGCATCAAGTTCTACTTGGTCGGTGTCTATGCCCATTTCCTCCTCGCAAGCTTCATCGCCATCCGCAGGAAGGTGTTCTCCATCAATTCTGCTTGAAGGAGGAGATTGAGCAGGCCTCTTCCCCTGCCTCTGAGCAGCCGTCATAGCAGCCTGAACCAAGTGCTCAGACTCTAACTCCGAAAGACTCTTCACACCTATGGATTCATAGGCAGAAAGGAACCACTTGCAGCTAAGGAAGGTGATCATCGGTTTGCGCTTATACGAGGGGAGAGCAAACTGAGCCCCAGTGCAACCAACCATGGTCCATAACCACGCTCGTATACCGTCGACAAGCCCTCCCTTAACCTGTAAACCACGGCTCGGATTCCCAACATATAGTTGGTCGTAGCCGAACTGACGTGCGAAACGGCAGGGAAGGTAAGGCTCAATATGGCAACGGTTCTTCACCCGAAGGACAAGATACCCGATGCGGATGTTTACCAGCCATCGGAAGCAACCGACGTCGAGAGCAGTCCGGTTAGTTCGGGGTTTCTCCACATCAGTCAACTCCTCGCCATAGCGTCCAGAAAATTGAGGAAAGCACTTGAAGAGCTCCCAGTTCCGACGAACTTGAAGTTCTTGTTGTACATCTTCAAATTTCTTCCCAAGCCACCTGCTCCTCTCCAACAGTTGTAGGAAAGGAACAGGGGTGTCAACGGTGCGGGGAGCTGACATCATATCAGGCCGGTGAAGAACGAACCATGCCATCAAATAAGCATAAGGCAGCTCAACCTTCGGGCAGGTAAGCTCGGTCGAGGGCTTAGAACCCACATGGGTAAGAACACGAACTACACCCCTGAGCCCGCAATGAATGCTGGCCACCATCGCTGGAAGCAAGGACAACTCCCGCCCATAGGCTAGCTGGACTGCCGGGAAGAGCACCTCGACGGGTAAGTCATCCGAAGACTGGTATGGCACAACGCACTTCTTCAACCAGAGTGCGAGGTAGCCGGCCAACAGAGACCGAGGCTCTATAGACTTCTGCGCACGACGGAGGAAAGAACGGAACGTGGTCCCGGCAGGAAAAGCTCCCTCGGCGCTGGCTATGGTATAAGATTGAGTTTCATTCTTCTCCATCAGCTCGTTAATAGTGGTGAAGTCCAAGACATCCAACTCACGGATAGGTCCAACGAAATCACCCTCCAGGTTTTGAAACAAATAAACGGCGAACTGCTTCAAGCTGATCTTCTTCTTCGTCTTAGCTGGAGCAGAAGTTTGGAGCAGTGAGGTATGATAGTGACATGTGAGATCCCAAAGCGTGTCATACATATCAGGGCTATCTTTCTTTAGCAAAGCCAACTGCTGGTTGGAGGGAAAGTACTCCTGATACGGGCAATCCCCCATCGGAAGGCCCGAAACCTGGTGCATCTCATGAAGAGCCAGCCCTAGTTCCCCGCCGCTTGTAAGGAAAGTGTTGCTATCAGGCATGTATGTCTCTAACAGTGCCAAAAAGTGGCGGCAACTGACTGGGATCCCGTACATGGTAGCTCGTATGGGCGCATATAACCCACTATCCTTCAGATCCCTCTCCCACCTTCCCAGAACATAGCCGGTCATACGGGTCCACCACCCCTTGCCCGGCGAGGAAGCCCAACCGTAGCATCGGTAATCCAGTGGAGGTAGCTGTCTTCCAAGCTGAGCTAGACGGTTCTTCACGGTAAGAGCGGCCGCCGACACCTCGCCTGGAGGCGCGGTGTCGAGACCCATGATCCCGGGGCGAAGACCGCAAATGGATTGGTATCCCAGAGAACCGGGACTCTTATGATGAGAAATGTATCCGCACTGGATGTGGACAGCAGCATTGGTAAGAGACCAGGACATCTGTCGCCCCACAGCCTGTCTCTCCAAGAGAGTAAAAGAACACTGGCGCGGAATGGAAGGAATATAGAAAAGAGCTCCCTCGTCAAGGGTTAGCCAATGCTCCTCAGCAAGAGTCAGCACGGCAGGATCCTCGGTACGGTCCCCGAATAGGAAATCTGGCTTCTTTAAAGCCTCAGTAGAAGTGGCATCTGCGGTGAGGGGAGCATCGGTGATAAGTTGGCGTAAACAGTGACGCCCTCCCTCCTTTATCAGCCGACGGAACTCGTCTGAACGATCATGTCCAAACTGCGGAAGGGGATCGATGATCTGCCTAGCGGAAGCTGAAGAGAACACTTCCTTACTGCAACCGGTAGGGGCATGGTGAGGAAGACTACCCCCAGGAAAATCAACTGCAACAGAGCATGAAGATGGAATTAGAAAATTCATGTCATAAGATTACTCGCGGGATAACCGGAGTGACGATTTCGAGCGTCCTACACCAAGAGGACGGTACGTATCATCACGTAGATACCGTGATAATATATACCGACCTGTAAGGTGTAAGACGACACGAGATCGCCCCGATATATCCGAAGACTTGAATTGGCGAAAGCAAAACAAGTCTGAAACCTTAACCCCCGCGCGAGGGATATCGGTTCTTCCTTCATAACCCGCGAGAGGTCAATCCGGGATGCAAACCTTAACCCCCGCGCGAGGGGTATCGGTTCTTCCTTCATGACCCGCGAGAGGTCAATCCGGGATACAGGAAATCAGAATTCTCACCCCCGTAAAAAGAAGCCGCTGAAGAAGATACAGCGGGAGCCTCCTCCTCGCTGTGCTGCGAGCGGGAGCGACTCCTGGAAAGCTGAGCACGACGGGAAGACATCTCAAATCTGCAGTGAAGAGCAGTACATCAGGTACGACGTATAATACACGAAATATCGAAAAAGGGGAAATTAAGCACTTGGACTTGAAATCCTATAAACAAATAGGATTTTACAGTTAAAGTCTAATTAAACCTACGAATTTCGTACACGCAAAACGATAATCGTCGTTTCGCGATAAATTTTGGCGAAATACCCAAAATACCCCCCGTGCTCAAGGCCAAATTCAGGTCAAGGACACGTGCAACTCGGGGTGTGGTCATTATACTTGATCATCTAACGTCCCGGTACCCTGTAATTCTGATCAAATTTTGCAAATAAGTCCTTTTGCAGAACTTGGTCAATTTTACATAAAAGCCCCTCATCGAACTTTTGGTTTTGCATCCAAGTGCCTCTACCAAAAATCCGATCAAGGGTTTGGGGTCAACACTCTCTGGATTTCAGCCCCAAATTCGTGGTTATTTTGCAAATTAGGCCCCATAAAATTATATGGGCTGTTTTGCAAATAAACCCCTCCAAACAATTCCTTGATCCCATTGCGTAAAGCACCCCACATTTTTGAGTGTGGATCAAAACCCAACAAAATTTCAGTCCCATTCATGTTTGCACAAAGACCCCCACGAGATTTCAGCCCTATTGCAAATAAGCACCTATAGTTTCGGTTTTGCAATAAACCCCCCGAAATTTTCGGTTTTGCAATAAACCCCCGAAATTTTCGGCTCTTTGCAATAAAACCCCCCAAAGTATAATACATACATAACCCCTAGCCTATTGGCAAGCATAAAAATGCAAATTTTACAAAGGGATAGGAGGATGGAAGAGGAATCTTACCCAAGACTCCTCCGAACTCGAAAACGCGAGTTGAAGCCCTCGTTTGGGAGAGGATGCGATTCCGACAAATGGGTACCCGCCAAATATCCAAACCTCTCCAAGGATCAATGGGTTCTTCAATGAAGGAAGTGGGCTTGAGGAGGAAGAGGCACAAAACCGAAAATGAGGGGGAGAATTTCGGTTTTGGGAGGGGGGCTCTCTCTCTTGAATTTCAAAATAAAGAAGGAGGGGGGGACCATGTCTAGGTGTACAAAAGACAAGAGAAGAGAGAGAGGGGGACCACTAGGGGAGACACACCCCTAGGGGTGTCTCGGCATTGCCGAGACACCCCCAAGGGTGTCTCGGCATTGCCGAGACACCCCAAGGGTGTCTCGGCTATGCCGAGGCACCCCGGGGTGTGTCGCCCGGGTTTTTGGCTTCTACACAGTACTTCATCCCCCGGATGGCCATTTCAGCCCCCGAATGATTTTCGATCCCCCGATGTTCATCACCGGCGATTGAGGATACGGTTGAACCTCACACGTCAACCCAAGCGGTTCTTAAACCCTAAGGCGGACGCCGGTCAACGCGTAGCCCTAGGTCAACGCCGGACAGCGCGTTGCGACAAAAGTCAACACGTGGCGACGAAAGTCAACAAGTGACGACAAAAGTCAACCCAAGCGGTTCTTAAACCCTAAGGCGGACGCCGGTCAACGCGTAGCCCTAGGTCAACGCCGGACAGCGCGTTGCGACAAAAGTCAACACGTGGCGACGAAAGTCAACACGTAGCGACGAAAGTCA
>BQKN01052057.1:0-11282 GCA_022839385.1 Asparagus kiusianus | reverse complement strand
CTATGTATTCAAAAGCATAGCACCATTTTCCCCTGTCTGTGCTTTTAGAAAAGACAGAGATGAAGTCAACGCTTAACACGCTTTGCCGGGTAGTCTATTCCCGTGAGAAAGACGAAGTCTACGTATTCAATATCGTAGCACTAAAAGAGTTAACTCTTTTAGTACAACGTTATATGCAGAACGGATCTAAACAACCTGCATACTAGCTCGATTCAAACGGTAGTCGGTAAAGGCATATCAAACCCGTTGAAGGCTGGGGGTTTGCCAAAAATCCCGAAGACTACACCGATTAAAGAGGATACTGCAGCATGTCAGGCCCATTGAGGGCTGGGGGTGTACCAAAAATTCTGTAAAGAAACATCAGGAAAGAAGCAAAAGCAATTCTCCTAACACATCGGCTTATCAAACCTGTTGAAGGTTGTGGGTCGGCCAACGGAAATCCTACAAGTAGCGTGACCATCAGGTTCACAATCAACAGAGGAACATAACCAGATCAAACTAAATAGAGATACAAGAAAATGTCTCAAATCAGATCTAACAGACTGAAGGAAGCAAGCTTAGCCTTAACAGCGGCAATCTTCTCGGCGTGTTCCGCTCGAACCCTCTCCTTTTCTTCCTTCTGAAGCCGGGCATAAGCAAGAGTGGCGGCAGTGTCGGCAGCTACATCTTCTCGGCGCAACATACGAAGAACCTCCAACTCTCCTCTATAAACATTTTGAACCCGGGTGCTCTCACGCTCAAAATCTTTTAGAGTCCTCTCCCCTTGAGCGGTCCTAATCCCAGTCCTATCAGCCATATCGTTATAAGCATCCATTTTGGTCTGCAGATGACGTTGCCGTTCGTACAAGTTCGCGACAATTACTTCTTGCTCTGATATGCGCCGCATTCGGGCCCTACGTTCATGTGTCCTCTGAATCTGAGCATCGAGCATGAGCGGCGTGTCCTCATCATAAGAGTCGAGGTCTACCAACTCTTCCAAATGATATATCAGTTCCTCTAAGCAAGTCAACCTCGCCTCACATTGTCCGGCTAGCCGGGGGCCACCCACACGCCGAATGTCCTCAAGACTGTCTTCTATGAAAAGGGACAAATCAAAGGATCTCCCCTGTCCACAACTAATGGCATCAACCGTTTGTTGCACAACCCTCTCTATCTTTTGGAAAACGTCCTGCGCTGATTCGGGGACCGAGGAGACAGATCCTTGGTCGGATATAATTGCAACAACGGGATCCTCTTCCCCTTCATCGTCGGATATCAGGATGACTTCGCGGCTGCGACCGGTAGTCGTATGAGAAGGAAGGCTACCCCCGGGAAACTCGACTGCAACAAAGCATGAAAACGGAGTCAGAAAATTCATGTCATAAAGGCGAGGCGGAATTATTCGCGGGATAATCGGAGAGACGATTTCGAGTAGCCTACACCGAAAGGACGGCATGCGTGATGACACACACACCGACCTGTAAGGTGTAAGACGACACGAGATCGCCCCGATGTATCCAAAGACTTGAATTGGCTAAAGCAAAACAAATCTGAAACCTTAACCCCCGCGGGAGGGGTATCGGTTCTTCCTTCATGACCCGCGAAAGGTCAATCCGGGGTACAGAAATACAAATACTCACCCTCGAAGAAAGAGGCCACTGAGGGATGTGGTGCAGGAGCCTCCTCCTCGCCATGCTGCGAGCGGGAGTGACTCCGGGAAGGTCGAGATCGAAGCGGAGACATCGCAAATCTGCAGTGGAGAGCAGTACATCAGGTACAATATACATACACGAAATATTGAAAAAGGGGAAATTAAGCACTTGGACTTGAAATCCTATAAGAAAATGGGATTTTATAGTTAAAGTCTAATTAAGCCTACAAGTTTCGTGCCCACGAAACGATAATTATCGTTTTCGCGGTGAATTTCGGTGAAATACCCAAAATACCCCGTGTTCAGGGCCAATTTCGGGTCAAGGACACGCGCGATTCGGGTTATGGTCATCATACTTGATCATCTAACATCCCGGTACCCCATAACTTTGATCAAATTTTGCAAATAAGCCCTTTTGCAGAATTGGGTCAACTTTACATAAAAACCCTTCATCGAACTTTTGGTTTTGCATCCACATACATTTACCGAAAATTCGATCAAGGGCGTGGGGTTTATACTCAGTGGATTTCAGCCCCAAATTCGTGGCCTTTTGCAAATAAGCCCCCAAAAATTTTTAGTGGGCTGTTTTGCAAATAACCCCCTCAAACAACTCTTCAACCCTTTTGCATAAAGCACCCCATTCCTTCATCAAATGGACACAAACCCGAGTCCCAAAACTTCAGTTCCATTTTGGCATAAAAAGCCCCCACGAATTTCAGATCTTTTGCAAATAAACCCCTTTGCATTTGGTGGGCTGTTTTGCAAGTGAACCCCTCAAACAAACATTGTTTCTTTGCACACTAACCTCCCCAAAAAGTTTGGCCAAATGAGTATGAAACCCTAATCCCAAAGATCAGTCCATCTTTACACAAAATCCCCCACAAAATTTCAGTCATATTTTTGCAAACAAGTCCCTCAAATTTCGGCCATTACCTCTTTTGCACAAAAACCCCCGAAGTTTTAAGCATGCTAAACCCACTATCTACCAAGCATAAAGATCTAATCTTTATCAAAAAATAAGAAGATTGGAAAGGGAACTTACCAAATCAAAGAGGTGTTCTTTGAGTTTGAAGCTTGGAGAAAGAAGCCTTAGCTTTGAGAGAGGAGAAGATTCAGCCAAAAGAGTACCTACAAGACCGAAATTTGCTTGAGGATTTGATGGGTTCTTGGCAAAATCAATGGAGGAAAACCCTAGAGAAGGAAGAACTCACCAAAACCGAAAAGGGGGGGAGGGGTTCGGTCTTAGATCCAAGAGAGAAGGAGAGTTTTCTCCTTTGAAATTCAAATTAAAGGTGAATGGGGGGGACCATGTGCAAGAGCCAAAAGAGGTAAAAGACAAAAGAAAAAGGGAGGGGACCACAACAAAACCCAAGACACCCCTAGGGGTGTCTCGGCAAAACCGAGACACCCCAAGGGTGTCTCGGCCATGCCGAGGCACCCCGGGGGTGTTTGCCCGGGTTTTCACCTCCCGCACGATGCTCTGACCCCCTGCGCGATATTCTGACCCCCGATTCTTTTTCCGAATCCCACACATGCCAATTCCACACCAATTGTAAATGTGTGGATGAATTCCACAAGTCAACCCACGCGGTTCAAAACCCTAAGGTGGACGCCGGTCAACGCGTAACCTTAGGTCAACGCCGGACAGCGCGTTGCGACAAAAGTCAACACGTGACGACGAAAGTCAACACGTGACGACGAAAGTCAACCCAAGCGGTTCCAAAACCCTAAGGCGGACGCCGGTCAACGCGTAGCCCTAGGTCAACGCCGGACAGCGCGTTGCGACAAAAGTCAACACGTGGCGACGAAAGTCAACACGTGACGACGAAACTCAACCCAAGCGGTTTCAAAACCCTAAGGCGGACGCCGGTCAACGCGTAACCTTAGGTCAACGCCGGACAGCGCGTTGCAACCCACGCGGTTCCAAAACCCTAAGGTGAACGCCGGTCAACGCGTAACCTTAGGTCAACGTCATTCAGCACGTTGCAACAAAAAGTCAACCCAAGCGGTTCTGAAACCCTAAGGTGGACGCCGGTCAACGCATAACCTTAGGTCAACGCCGGACAACGCGTTGCGTCAAAAGTCAACACGTGGTAACGAAAGTCAACACGTGACGACGAAAGTCAACCCAAGCGGTTCCAAAACCCTAAGGTGAACGCCGGTCAACGCGTAACCTTAGGTCAACGTCATTCGGTACGTTGCAACAAAAAGTCAACCCCCAAGTCAACACAATGTGATAGGGATAGTTAGTTCAAAAGTCAACTCAATGACACGAGCCAAACTCAACCCACCAGCTGTAAACTCGAGACTCCGACGACGGCCAGGCGATAAACGCAACGCCGGAACAACTTCGGTTATTCGACAAAGCACCGGATAAACCGAAAATCGAAGGAGCCAAGAGTTGAGGCGAACCACAGGTCCCTTAGGCCGACTGAAGGCTGGACCAATCATATCCAAAGTATTCCGGTCTCTTCTACAAAAGAAACGAGTCCGAAACACTTTGGAGGGGGTATCTGTAGGCATCAAAAATTGCCGATAGGTCCCCGCACACAGCTCAGTGTTAACGAGCGACGATTGAACGTCACTACCCGGTTCACAAGAGTTCGAATGACGTCGGTGAGCGCCTGAAGTGAACCGACGAACTACGTGAGCCGACAGAACCTCAGAACAACGGGGATACGGACTGACCGGAACCCCGTGATCACTGCAATTGGACCAACGCCTGCCGTGTCCCGATCATCCTACAGTTGATCCAATCATCGGATCTTGTAGAACTCCTCGCCGGCTTTCCAACGCACCCGGAATCATTCAAATCCGAGCTCGGGGGAAGAATATACAGAGGAAACAACCAAAGGGGCATTACGGACAACCTCGGGCCAAACCGAGACATCCCCAAAGGGGTGTCTTTGGCCAACCCGTGGACACCCCCCCTCCTTGGTTGTGGCCTATAAATAGACCCCCTATTCCTCCATTTACAAAGGCCGGATTTTTGGAGAGCTTGGAGAGGAAATTTCAGGTCTTGAGCATAGCCTTGAGATCTGAAATTCAGGAGCACAGCGGCGAAGCCCTGCCGGAGCAAGGAGTCGACCGTCTTCATTCACCACCTCCTTCTTTTCCTTAGTGTTGCCCCCTTAGCGGTGACACTAAGAAGAGTTAGTGCCTCGTTTTACCGAGACATAAGCTTCACACTTCAGAGATCTCACGCAGATCGACGAAGTTCAGAGTTTCCATATCCCACGCGGGTAGACGAAACTCTGCCGGATTTGCCCGGAACGGATCTTGATCGACCGGCGGTCCACGGATATCAACATCCCCGTCACAGGCCAAAGACCCACGCAAGCAAGCACCGATAAACGGGACTTGTGTTTATTTTCGAGAGGGTTGTAACTTTGATTTCTTTGTTATTCGATTCATTGTAACGACTGAAGTTTTAATGAAATCAGTAACGAAGGCAACTTTCGACGAAAACAGAGACGACTTCGTGAGTCGACTCATGAATTTCATGAGTCGACTCATGACTTATGGGTCGACTCGTATACTGACGAGTCGACTCAACAGAAGCTAAAAGGAAACATCACAACACTTCGTGAGTCGACTCATGATAGTCATGAGTCGACTCAGCCTGATGAGTCGACTCATGATGAGTCGTGAGTCGACTCACGGGCTGAAATCTGCATATATCAAACTGAACTTGATCTAATTGTTCCACATCTCTATTTTACTAGTATACATACATCTAGCCTTCAGTTTTTAGGTTATTACACAGTGAGAAAACATATATAGCACGAGAAACAATTACTTGCATGTTAACCCTAACATTTAAATCCCTAAACATGAAGGAAAACATTAAATTAATATAATAACTCATGTTTTTATTCTTTAAACAAAATTCCAGATCTGGGTTTTCATTAAAAACTTGTTGGTGAGGATTTAAAATCTTAAACACATGATTTCTAGCATTCACCCTAACAAGAACATTGATTTATACTTAAAATAAGTCTTAGGCTCAATAAAACTCATGTAGAACCATTATACACTAATAAAAACATGGGAGAGGGGTTTGGCGAGATGTTACTCGCCTTAGATGTGATGGAAGGCTGTCCCCTTTGCTGAAATCCAAGAGAAACGCCGGAAAAATTCTTCAAAACGCCCCAAGACCACCAAGAACACCTAGGGTTTGAGAGAGGGGAAGAGGGGCTAGGGTTTCTTGGGAGATCTGATGAGAAATGAGTGTTTTCGGGTGGGAAACATTATATAAGAGCCAATAAAACCCGACCCGAAACCCAGTAGACCCGACCCAAAAAGCCAGAAAAACCCGATGAGTCGACTCATGACTTATGATGGGTCGACTCATGGTCATGGGTCGACTCATAATTTTTATGAGTCGACTCAGCAGAAGAAAATTTGTAACAGGACTCGATTTCATGAGTCGACTTATGACAGGCGTGAGTCGACTCAACCTGATCAGTCGACTCATGACATGCTATGAGTCGACTCATGGACAAAAATTTGCATACTTCGATTTCTTTTGCACACGATTTGCAAATTTGCAACTCAACTTCATATCTGGAGCGTATACACATCCTCATAAGCTCAAAATACTAGTTTCCATGCATGACCATGCAATAAAGATATTTATTATTTATTTAGATATCATTATTCACTCAAATTCATACTTATGAGTTGTCAAAAACAACGGGGTCTTACACTCCAACTTCCATGAGTACAAGTATCAAGCTTGATGCGGATGATAGGGGTGAGGAGATAGACCAAAATCTTTACCGAGGTATGATAGGTAGTCTCCTTTACCTTACCGCTAGTAGACCGGATATCATGTTTAGTGTATGTGCATGTGCATGTTTTCAAGTTTCTCCTAAAAAGTCTCATTTGATTGTGATTAAACGAATTATCAAATATGTTAATGGCATAATAGATCTTAGTTTATTTTATCCAAAAGGTACTTCTTTTGATCTTTATGGTTTTTGTGATGCTGACTATACCGGTAGTAAGGTAGATGGTAAGAGTACGAGTGGTACATGTTAATTTTTAGATAACTCTCTTGTCTCTTGAGCATCCAAGATATAAAATTGTATTGCCTTGTCCACTACGAAAGCAGAATACATTGTCGTTGGTTTTTGTTGTGCATAACTTTTATGGATGAAACAAAATTTGGTTGATTATGATTTGTATTTTTCAAGATACAAAATTTTCTTGTGATAATACTAGTGCTATCAATATTGTTGGGTCCTTTTGTTTTGATGATAATTTACAAACAATTTACATCTAATGTTGTTTGTCTAGTGTTCGTGTTTTGTATTTATTCTAGGCAAACAATATGTTGGAGGATGGATGGAATCGAGCATTCACGATCATATCCAATGGAGGTTGGCGGAATTGTGGTATGAAGCCATACAATTTAAGTTAAAGATTCAAGTTCAAGCTTCATCCGTAAATTTACCAAGAAGAGCTTATTGAAGATCAAGATCATTGCTTGGGTAATTTAGTTTAGGTTTTTATATTATGTGTGTTAGTACTTTAAGCTCAATTATATACACACAAACACGTTTTGGTTTTGTATATATATAGTTATATATATAAATATATGTTTTGGTTTAGCTATATAGATATGAAACAATATATATTTTTCATATACACTTTTATATGCTTCATATTCTATTGTATTTGGAAAAATATTGTGTTTTTGGTTTATATGGTTTATAAACTTAACAACTATAATTTATACTTTTTATTAAGTCTATAAAATCAGTTTATAGAGTTTCAAAACATGGCTTAGTCAAATTTTCAAAACAAGTTTGTTTATATTTACATGTTTTGGACTATTTTGAAAAATAAAGAGTTTTCTCGTTTAGGAGACGATTTTTAAAAACCATTTTTTGTAACATGTGTATTATCATGTTTACAATCATTTCCTAAATTTTTATATTTTTCTGAATTTGTTTGCTATTTTTAAAGACAGTTTAGAAATCAGATTTCTGCTTTAAACAAGCTGTATATCTGTTATCAGTCGACTGGTCAGTTTGACCGATCAGTCGACTGAAAAAAGTGTCTGTAATTTAAAAAAGTTTTTGTTTTGTTTTGGTCAACTGACCAGTCGACTGATAAGGTCATCAGTCGACTGATAAAGTCCGTTAGCCGACTGATGAGCTGGAAAACGCCTCTAACGATCACCTCATCAATCGACTGATAAAAACTGTCAGTCGACTGATACTGTAACGGCTAGTTTTTTTAGCCTTTTACATTTTTGGGTTTTTGGTCTTTTTATCTTGGTTTCTCTTGGCTTTGGGGTTCCTATAAATACCCCCACATACCCTCTATTTTATTTAACAAGAAGAAAAGTTTTAAACAAGTTTTAAAGGGTGTTTAAGTTTCGTTTAAGTTTGTTTAAGAGTTTGTTTGTGAAGAAATGTTCACAAGAGAAAAGTAGAGATTATCCTTTGGTGTTTGAGCATTCACTCTTCTCCCTCTCTCTTGTTATCTATAGAGAAGTTTTTCTAAACTTAATCTAGCTTTACTTTTATATTGTTTGATTATCATTTTATTTAAGCTAGTGTTTATATTGAGTTTAGTTGATTTTATTGAATCTCTTTATTCACACACAACCATTAAGCTTGTTGTATTTACATTTATAGTATAATTTGGGTTGTAGGTTTGTGACTTAGAGTATGAGCTTTCATTGTGTTTTCATCCATAGTAGAGAACAACCATTGTTGTATTTGAGCCTAATTGTGAGGTTCACTTTGTAATACACTAGTACACTAAGAGGAGTGTGTGGTGAGAGATAGGGTCGTCCTAAGAGGAGTGGGATAGTTGGTAATACCTAGAGAGAGGTTATAATTCCTAACACTTGAGGGAGACACGGGCTAGAGACCAACACTTGATGTGGTAGTTAGTGTAGTTTCATTGTGAGTGATTGTGAACGTTGTTCGGTGAGCGTTAAAAATCGACATTATGAGGTGTAAACGTTTTTCGGGTAAGCGTAAAAAACCCGACGTGATAGTGGAGATCTCCTCGAGGTGAGGAGCAGAGACGTAGGTCGTGGGGACCGAACTCTATGAACATATCATTTGTTTATGATTGCATTGGCACACTTTTACATTCGTACTTATTATTCGTTATTCCTAGCAATGATAAGACTTTTGTTGTCTACACTGATGCATCCCTATTGGGTCTTGGAGGTGTATTGATGTAGACCCAGATAGTTGTAGCTTATGTTTTGAGGAAGTTAAGGACTCATGAGCAGAACTACCCCACGCATGACTTGGAGCTAGCAGCAATGGTATTTGCACTGAAGGCGTGGAGACATTACTTGTACGGAGTACAATTTTATCTATTCACGGATCACCAGAGTTTAATATATATTTTTTGTCAGAAAGAACTTAATCAGAGATAGCGTCGATGGATAGAATTTATTAAGGATTATGAATTTGCTATTCAGTACCATCCGAGAAAGGCGAATGTGGTAGTAGATGCATTAAGCAGGAAGTGTCGTCGTGGACTAGCAGCTTTGAGGTGTTCACTTCATCAGGATCTTAATATCCTCAGTCAATTTGATTTTAGGCCAGAGATTAGCGGGAGCCGTGTTCTTTTAGGAGCTTTATCTGTACAGCCATCTTGGAGAGATAGAGTGGTCGAAGCTCAGATAGAGCATTCTTGGATTCAAATCCGTAAGGGGGAGATTTCAAAGAGTCCAAGGATGATTGGACTATAGGGATAGATGGAGGCCTTTTGATGAAGGGCAGAATTGTTATGCCGAACAATTTACAACTAAAGAAGGAACTTTTTGATGAGGCGCATCGTAGCAGATATACAGTGCATCCGGGTACGACGAAAATGTACAAGGATCTGAAGAGGCATTTCTGGTGGAGTGGTATGCGCAGAGAAATTTCAGAGCATGTGGCTAAGTATTTTACATGTCAGCAGATTAAGGCAGAACATCAGAGACCTGCAGGAACCCTACAGCCTTTACCCATTCCCGAGTGAAAATGGGCAGATATTTCCATGGATTTCATAGTAGGGTTGCCTAAGTCAAAGAAATGAAATGATTCTATTTGGGTTATAGTGATCAGATTGACTAAGTCTGCACATTTCTTACTTGTGAGGACGACTTATACGGCAGATACGTATGCGAGGATCTTCATTAGGGAGATTGTTAGATTGCATGGAGTTCCGATGATGATTGTATCAGATTGGGGCTCAGTCTTCACATCTCATTTTTGGAGGAGTTTTCAAGATGTTTTTGGCAGTCAGTTATCATTTAGCAGTGTTTTTTACCCCTAGACAGATGGCCAGACCGAGAGGGTGAATCAAATCTTAGAGGATATGCTGAGAGCGTGCATTATGGATTTTTACGGTAGCTGGGAGGATCACATCCCACTGATTGAATTTGCATATAATAACAGTTATGCTACCATCGGCATGGCACCGTATGAAGCATTTGTACGGGAGACCTTGTAGATAACCCATATGTTGGGCAGAGCCACTGGATAGTTTATTGATTGGTCCGGAGTTAGTTAGACAGACCACGAAAAAGGTAGCCTTAATTCGAGAGCACATTCTTGCAGCCCAGAGTCGGCAAAAGAGCTATGCAGATCAGCGGAGACGACCTTTAGAGTTTCAGGTCGGAGACTTAGTTATGTTGAAAGTATCACCGATGAAGGGTGTTCAACATTTCGGTAGACGGAGGAAGCTTGCCCCGAGATATGTTGATCTTTTCAGGATCATCGAGCGCATTGGAGCTGTTTCTTATAGGTTAGACTTGCCAGCATCGATGTCGAGTGTAAACGATGTTTTTCATATTTTGATGCTTAAGAAGCATCTACGAGATGATGAGCAGTAGAGAGTGATTGACTCACCAGAGATTGAGATTCAGGATGACCTGACTACCGTAGAGATTACGATATGCATACTTGCTAGAGAGAATAAAAAGCTTAGGAATAAAACCATTCCATTAGTGAAAGTTCAGTGGAACCGGCAAGGAGCCGAAGAGATTTCTTGGGAACGCGAGGAGGACGTTCGTCGTGACTACCCGCACCTGTTTGGACAGGTATGACGTTGATAATTTATCGTGCCTATATGCTTTGATAGTTGTCATTATCTATGTTGTTGAGTCAGATTAATATTTATCTTTAACACTTAAATGGAGATATTGTCACCTGATCCTTAATTATTTGAAACATATGGTATATACATAAGGGTTTCCTTATTTGGATTATTTCACTCTACGTACCAATTTCGTTTAGTTTGGGATTTAGGTGAGAATGTTTGCATTCTAGGTTGTTAACTTTAAATATCATTGTGCTAATACTATGTGTTCGCGGGAAAAATCGTTGCTTTCTTCATCATTGATTCCATTGCACTCTCAATAACAGTTTTTCGGTTACAAAGATCCGGTCTTTTTATAAGATCCGGTTACAATGAAGATCAAATAAAAGAAATAAAAATTACAACTTTTTCTCTTGTTTGTCGAACAAATCACGAGCTCCTGTTTTGCGGTCGCTCGCTTGCGTGGGTTGTTTGCCTGCGCCGGGGTTTATCCGTGGACCACCGCGAGATCTAGATCCGGTCGGATCTACGTAGTATGATGGGTATTATTTCACCAAGGAAATAATAGCCCGGGGGATTAGTTCACCAA
>BQKN01052056.1:921-23727 GCA_022839385.1 Asparagus kiusianus | reverse complement strand
TTATGGTTGAGATTTGGGAATGGATTTAGTTGAGATTTGGGATTAATGTTGAAATTTGAGAATGTATTTAGTTGAGATTAGGGAATTAGGGTTTAGAAATGAATAATGTGATTAGGGTTTAGACATGAATAATGTGATTTGAGATTAGGGTTTAGACATGAATAATGTGATTTGGGATTAGGGAATTTAGCAATTATTTGCTTTGTAGTTGAGATTAGGGTTTTAAATTTGACTTTAAATTAAGATTAATATTTACAGTTATAATAGATTATTTACATATGACCGGATCAATTGTAGAAGAAGAAGTAAATGATGACTCAGAAGATATTGAAGAAGAAGACGTGCAAATTGATAGCATGCATGTGGCAGTTGGAATCGATGATGATTCTCGTTGGATGGATCAATTTAATGTTAACAATGATTATGTGGAAGCTGAAGATCCGTTGCCCGACGAGTTTCATAATGAAGATTGGATAAATACTTCGCAAGCTGAATTTGTTGATGTTGGTCCAAACTTTCAACGGCCTGAGGACTTCACTTTTAAAAAAGGGGACCTATTCGAGAGCAAGGAAGCATTGATCTTTGTGGTGCGAGAATGGTCTATAAAAAATCGGGTCAAATTCAAGCCTGTAAAAACTAATGCAACCAACTACTATGTAAAATGTTATTTCAACGAGAAGAATGAAGTAAAGCATGCAAATGAGCAAGATGAGAGAAACAGGAAATGTCCTTGGTTGCTAAATGCCGCTGTGAGGAAATCAACAAATGGGCAATTTGTAATATCTAGATATTGCGGGCTTCATACATGTTGCAATCCGTCGGTGGACGTCGATCATTATTCTGCATCTTCCTCTTATATATGTAAGCTAATTATGCCTGAAGTTAGAGCTGAACTTGATCTAAATGCAAGTCAGATATTTCAAAGGGTATATGATATGCGGGGCATTAAGATATCTAAATATAAGGCATATGATGCAAGGAGGAAAGCGTTGTCGAAAATATTTGGAGATTGGGAAAAATCTTATGAATTACTTCCACAGTATCTTGAATCTATCAAGCGAAATAATCCGGGTACTGAATATGAAATATTGTCTGAAGAGATTGCACCGGGGATGGAGAGGTTCACTCGAGTATTTTGGGCATTTGGTCCGGCTATTAAGGGCTTCACTTTTTGTCGTCCGTTATTGAGCATTGACGGTACACATCTATATGGCAAGTACAAAGGCGTGCTTCTTGTGGCGACCGGTGTAGATGCAAATGGCGGTTTATTTCCCCTAGCATTTGCAGTTGTGGAGGTAGAGGATACTTCTAGTTGGAAGTGGTTCTTTGAACTTATATACAAGTGGATTCCTAGTGTCCGTGCGCCTAGATTAATTACTTTTATCTCGGATAGGATGAAAGGAATTATAAGGGCATTACATGAGGGTTTTGGTGCACCACATCACCATCGATATTGTTTGAGGCATATAAGAGATAATTTTAAGAAAAAACACGATGAGATTAATTTACAAAATCTTTTGTGGCAAGCTGGGTGTGCAACCGATACATTAGTGTATGAACATTGTAGAGAGAAGATCAAGTCTTTGTCATTAGATGCACATAATTGGATTGAACATAACTTGAAGCCTCAATTCAAGCATCGATGGGCATTATGTAAGGATGAGGGTGTGCGGTTTTGCATGATGACAACTAATTGCTCCGAGAGCTTTAACGGCGTTCTTAAAGGAGCACGAGCTATGCCAATACAATCATTGGTTGCAAGAATGTTCTATAGGCTAAACTCATACTTCAACAAAAGGCGTGAGGACGGTGTAGACTGGACAACGCGTTACACACCAAAGAATGAGTCTATTTTGCATAGAAGAATTGAGGCGGCAAGATTATGTCAAATTACTGTATTCAATGACAATGAATGGCAGGTACAGGATTATGACGGTATCTACACCGTTAAACTGTTTGATGTTGATTGCACTTGCACATGTAACATACCACAACTTTAAAAAATACCTTGTGCACATGTTCTTGCGGCTTCCTCCAATCAGCCGGGTGGTGCGAGAATTCCATATAATCGGTATTGTTCACCATGGTATTCAATAATTCATTACCGAAAGACATACAGTGAGAGTTTTCATCCACCCGATGATAGTCGGTATTGGCCCGAATATACTGGACCACGACTAATTCCACCTCAATACAAGAGACAAGCAGGTCGACCACGATCTGTACGAATTAGGGGAACCATGGATCAAGGACGAGAAGGAATTGTTAAGCATAAAAATGTAGTCTTTGCAAACAACCGGGACATACTCGACCTCGTTGTCCAGCTAGACTCAATAGATAGCAATTAATTGGTAATAATTGACATATTCAAATTGTGATTTATTTTAATGTAGACAAAATAATTAGTCGTGGATCGGTTATTGATATGTTATAATTGTATGTGCAGGTATATACACCATGGAGCCTGGACCGAGTAGTGATGAGGTCCTATATGACCAGCCTCGACACCGTTCACATGTTATATCCTTTACAAAGGTAACTAAGTTTCTTATAATTTCAATATTGCATTCTTATAATATTGTATTCTTATATATTCATTTGCTTTACAGAGAGGTCCGGATATTGTTATGGTTGATCATAGCCTCAGCCATAGCCGTTGGCATATAGAGGATGAGCGCATAATAGCAGCTGTAGGACGGGCCGGCTTCTTGACATGTTCAAAGCTTCGTTGGATGAGGCTCGATTGGCCCCTACTCACCGCTTTGATAGATAGGTGGAGGCCGGAGACCAACACTTTCCACTTCCGAATGGGAGAGTCTACTATTACGCTACAGGATGTAGCTATGATACTTGGTCTCCGCATAGATGGTCCGTGCGTTACCGGCAGTGATAGACATTTTTGGCCGACAAAGTGTGAGGAGTTGTTAGGTGTAGCTCCAGAGTCAATGCCTGGAGGAAATATTAAATTGAAGTGGCTAAAAGATACCTTCTCGGTGCCGTTGCCTTTTGATGCGCCGCAAATATTGATTGAGCAACATGCACGTGCATACATTATGCACATGATCGGTTCAATATTATTTCCAGATTCGAGTAAAGATAAAGTGCATGCCAGGTATCATTTTTATCAGTATTTACAATTATGTCTGTTGATTTAGCTTATTTTGATAACTTGAAATGTTATGAAAATGCTAGGTGGTTACCACTTATCGGGGACTTGGACACGTGTGGTGCGTTATCGTGGGGTAGTGCGGTTTTGGCGTACCTATATAGAGAGATGTCTAAGGTTGCATTGATGAAAAATAGTGACCTCAAAGGG
Organism: Asparagus kiusianus; assembly: GCA_022839385.1. NCBI lineage: Eukaryota > Viridiplantae > Streptophyta > Magnoliopsida > Asparagales > Asparagaceae > Asparagus > Asparagus kiusianus. The sequence continues at coordinate 20,411 of BQKN01052056.1, read as the reverse complement.
TGTCTCAGCTTACTGCAAGTATGGGCATGGGAGAGGCTGCATTTGAAGCCGAGACTATGCGTGAATTTACAATTAGACGGACAAATTCCACTAGGATGCAGGTATTATATTTTTTAACGTAGTAAATATAATTGTAGTTATTCATTTGGTACTGAATTTTGAAACTAACACAGATGGAATGTCCAAAAATGTTTTGACGAGACCCCGGCGAGACAGTTAGATTTTTACCGAAATGAGCTTGACCGCATGAAGATTTTTCAGGTATCATTTCTATAAAAACGAGTTTTTTCTTCTATATATCAACTTTCGTTTTAATGATATGCAACAATTACATGTAATACTCTGTAGATGGAATGAGAGCCCTACACCCCATTTCTCGATCATCTACCCCCTATATGCACAGAATACCCAGTTATATGGAGAGCCAGAGTTCCTCTAATATGTTTCGAGATAGTAGAAATGCATGTACCGGACCGCGTGCTTCGACAATTTGGTCTTGCACAACATGTTCCACAATTTGTTGAAAAAATAGAGAGGAAGGCGAAGAAAGGAGGCCATCAAAAGGACTGGGCAGCTGAGCATCAAAATTATATACACAGATGGAATGATAGACATTTTTGTATTGTTGAGCAAATCGAGCCAACTCCCCAGGAATCAGATTACTACATTTGGTATTGGAGGATAACTAGAAGATGGATACTCCATGCGACCATATCCTCGGTTGAGTTGCAAAGAGGATATGTGCCTCGGGGTATAGATGAGAGAGAATTAGTAAGTATTTTCAAATTTATTCATTTTTATTAGTATTTTTTAATATTGCTAAATTATGTTTTTTTAAAAATTTGCAGGTATCAGCAATAGATGATGTTCAAACTATTGCAAATCGTGGCCTGGAATTGGCTCGAGCAGGTAATATAGAATTAAATATAAAATTTACATTTTATAATTTGAATTTTACAGTAATTTTTGCATTTCGGATTTTTTTGAATTATCTCTCGCAGGTACATATCCCGAAGCACAGAAACATGCATCAATATATCAGTCGATAATGCAGAGGCTTCACCAAGTCTTACATCGAACTCATGAAGACCTTCATGATGGACGAGAGGTATCGCAATTAGTATACACACGTCAACCACGACAAAGACGAGGACGACGCAGAAACGACAATGAAGCTGGGCCTTCCCAACGTGTTGACGACGGAGCTGGACCGTCACAACCACAAACGCAACCGGATCATGAACTCATCGAAGGTCGGGATGGAGGAAGCCGAAGACAAAGGAGGAGGAGAAGAGTTCTTGGATGTATATAAGCTAATCGGTATTGTTATGTAAATTACAATCCTATTTTGATATGTACATTACAAACGTATTTCAGGACAATAGATGGTTTTTGGATTTGTAGCGGAGACTGGTGTGACTTATTAGATTTGTAAGTGGGTTTGTGGCATGATTTGTTGGATTTGGATTCGTAAGTTTGTGGTGTATTTTATGATTTTCAGATTTGATATATGTGTTTATATAGGGAATTAACATATGAGTTTGTATAGGGAATTGATATATGTGTTTATGCAATGGTGTAATTTATGTTTGTTGCATTTGAAATGAGTTTGTACGGGGAATTTTCCCGCAGCAGAAATACATAGTTGTGCATGTTATGTGCAGGAAATACACGGGACTGCTAGTCCCGTGTATTTCATTGTGCCCAGGAAGTGCACGGGACTAGCAGTCCCGTGCACTTGGTTCGTTTGCTCTCTGTAAAATGCACGGGACTGATAGTCCCGTGCATTTCAGTGGGAAGTTGGTTTGTTGCTCTCTGTAAAATGCACGGGACTGCTAGTCCCGTGCATTTCATTGTGTATTTTGAAATACACGGGACTAGCAGTCCCGTGTATGTCGTAAAAACTTTCTTGCAGCAAAACCGACCCTTTTCTTCTGAAAAGGGTCGGTTTTGCTGAATAAAATGAGATAAGGTCGATTTTGCTATTTAAAATGCTAAAAAGGTTGATTTTCAAAATTTGTCCATTTTAAAATATTGTACATTTTAAGGGATCAATATTTTTAAAAACCCCTTTTTAATTACTAAATAGTTTGATAATTCTCATCAACTTTCATAACCTTTAAACTCTCCTATTGATTTTCCTTCTTCACCTAAGACTTGAATACCTTATCGGCGATATAAGTGCTCATTGAAATTCAAGAAGTTGATAGAATCAAGAAGCCTAATTACCACTTAAATACCTCATGGTTTTTACTACTTTACATTTATATATCCTTAGTTGATTTTGGCAGCACTTTTATAATTTTGAAGTTTATAGCATTGCCATTTTAGGCTTTTTTCCCCCTTGTTACGCAAACATGATAATGTTCTTTCGAATATTCTAATACACGCTCACACATTAATTTTAGAAGTTTTTAATCCTTAATATTTGTTGAATTTACCATTAAACTTCCTTGGACTCCATTGCACAAAAAAAGACACTGACGTTTTTTTTTTTTTTTAATTTGAGGGTATGTGAGAGCTGTGAAAAAATTGAGAATATATAAATGCGAAGTAAAATAAACTACAAGGTATTTAAGTATGATTAGCCAATAAATCCCAGTCCTCAAATGGTTCATTAAATGAACCAACCGCTGCCTAATGTTCCCATATTCTCCTACCCCATTCCTAATTAATTCTATAACCTTACTTCTTCCCTCCAACCACAAAAAAGTTTCTAGCCTAACCCAAAGCTTATCTGAAACCTAAATATCTCACACTGAAAGCAAAAGAGGTTAGTATCATAATTGAGCTCACGTAAGATGCGTGATATTTTAAGCCATCAAGATTATGGGTATCTCAAGAACCTGCAACCGATCTGCTCGCGTGATCGATCGCTGGCATCGGACTCAAATCTGAATCGAATGGTGCTTGACGCTTTCAAACATTCCAAACGAGCTCTTGAGCATTTATGTACCCGTAACAGCTCTACTTGCCTAATATAAGAAAGCTTCGGCTGTTTCTTGATATAAAGAAAAGAATATAAAAAAAAAAGATTATGGACATGGAATCCCAAAGCAAGAACGTGAACCGTCGACGAGGAGTAAAAGATCATATTCAACACGCTCACACCTTCCCCTCGTTATTTTTGTAATCAATTTACACCAATCTGATGCCGCTCACAAGATGACCGTGTTTAATTATGCATAAAATGTATCACTCGATGGTTGGCGTGTGAATCTATCACACGATATAGCTCCTGTTTCAAACTTGATTCACTGGCAAACCAATTTTAAATATTTTCATTACTTCCGTCGAGAGAGAGAAAAAAAAAAAAAACCTTGAACTGAGCATTTCGCTTCATTTATTTTCTCTATGTTTTCCACGCTATACGCAGCACCTATTACCTTTTTGAGGGTAATCTGTTTTGCTCATGCCAAATTAATTTTTCTCAAAGATGTACCATTTAATGATGCGGTGATGCGCCCCAATAATGAAGCATGGAGTAAGAACGTTCGATTGAGATATACAAAATCCGCAAATAATCAGTCCACGAGCATGTACAGCACTCAGCAAACCAACCCTACTACACAAGAACACGTGCATCCATGAACCACAACGACAAAGACATTCGTCATATACACAAAGCACAAACCGTAAAGGCGCATTTGGTTGCGTTAAAGAGATGTTGAAATGGGCAAAAAACCTGTTAAAATTGACAAAAACTATCAGTTTTGACAAGCTTTCTTGCAAAAACACCCCTAAAAGTGACGTTTTTGCAAGAAACCCTGCCAAAACTAACAGTCAGTTTTGGCAAGCTTTCCCAAACCCTCTTCAGCAACCAAACAGACCCTAAGCTGAAATAACTCGGCGTGATCAATAAGAAAGCCCCAATGTCCTGATCATGAAAAAGCATGAGACACATTATAGAGGTCTGAAATAAAGAATGACAAAAAAGAATATCCAAAGATTAAAAAGCAACCAATATTATCTTATAATATATTTTTTGACTGTTTTACAGAATGAACTTGGAAAAAAAAAAACAAGCGCAATGATATATCAGTTGTATCAACTTTGAAGCAGAAAAATTATATATAAGAAAGTGAACTTTGCTCTGCTGATTAACTTTTCGAAAGCAACAAATGTCGGCATAAAAGGCTTACTAAGATTAGACCAACAGCTATAGCTTGGATTGTGGGATATCACACGTTCAGGATTAGACAATGACCTTTTGTTTTAAAAAAAAAAAAAGAAAGGTTTCAACCACAGAACACCATTACTTCTTAAATTTTTTGAAGATGTTTTCTACACTCCCAGACATTTATACACATTTTTTTTTGCAAAATACTGCATAACTACACAGCTTGCAAAATTCGGAAAATAAGCCTTATCAACCCCAGCTGATTTTGCTTCAAAGTTCTGCTGCTATAGCTTCAAACAGAAAACAATCTGATCTCTCCTTGGCGTCCTCATTATTTACCTCATTCTCTTAACTTAGTTAGAGACCCTTGGTATACACAAAGTCCTATATAAATCATGCTTCTAGCTTGTCAGTTTATCATATAATCATGCAACGTGACGTAAAACTAAAAAAATCAGAGCTCACTAGGGATCAGAATTCGACTAACGTACAAAGTAGCTGTAATCAACTGTTCAAACTTGTGCTGAAGTGCGAGGGGGGAAATACAAAGAAAAAGGAATCACTTTTGTGACTGGAATCCTGGTTAAATAAATACAAAAGAACAATTTTTCAAAACAACCCCATTTAAATTTTTATTTTTCAAAATCTATCCTTTTTTATCAAAACCGACCCGTTTCTTTTATTAGCAGCCTAATCACCTTCCTAAATAGTCGGGGTTACCAACCCCGACTATTTAGAACATAAACTTTCATGGTTTAAACCTTCTAATTGGGGTTTAACACCCTCCTAAATAGTCAGGATTAACAACCCCGACTGTTTAGGAGGGTGATTAGGCTGCTAATCAAAAAACGGGTCGGTTTAGATAAATAAAAAAAAGGGTCGATTTTGAAAAATAAAAATCTGTTTAGGGCTGTTTTGAAAAATTGTTCAAATACAAAAACATAAAACTACAAAATCATTCTTACCGCGCAAAAGCTAGCAAATAAATAACAATAGATCAATGCATTATACTTTTAGAGATGAATCTCTTTAAGAAACATAATGCAATGCGACTTATACCACCCTGGAGTTTTGACGGCTCAGTTAATAAAGGTTTTAGTAAAACAAAAGGCTCATAAGAGCATCTCCAACAGCTTCTCCATCTTCTTGAAATACTTAATTTTGGGGAATATAGAGCTTTTTTTTGGTCCAACAGATTCTCCATCCCATTACCCAAAATAGGGAAGGAGGAGAAAAAATAGGGAGCCTTCCCCAAATCTGCAGCATTCTCCAAATTTTTTGGGAGAGCTTTATTCTTGTAATAAATGCGATTTTTCAAAATGGAGAAGCTGTTGGAGTTGGAGCAAAAATAATTTGGAGAATATGACTTTTGTTTCTCCATTTTGGAGAAAATTTTGGGGAAGCTGTTGGAGATGCTCTAACCCAGCCAGGCAGCCTTCCGCAAATCCCTGAAGAAATAAGATCAAATGAGAAAATAAAAACAGCAGAACATATTACGAAAAAAAAAGCAGGATCCCCACTAGATACCCATTCATCTTTTTACTAGCCCAAACAAAAGAGGTTCAAAGAATAGTCTTAAAAGTAAGTTTTAACACAATGCACAGAGAGGTCTTCAGAACAATAAAATTTAATAAGCAACTTTAAGCATTAATACTGGATGTACGCATAAATATGCTCATATACTAGAGCGAACTACTCATAGAATATTTTGCGTAGATAGGAAATTAATATTTTCATACATGTACATGAATATGGACTAACAGAACTTATAAATAGGTTATACATAATAGCATAAACATTGTGACCAACAAACCTCTGCCTCCTTTACACTTTTGACTCTCACCCAAAGAAATCACTTGCAATTTCTTTTGCAATATATACTACTACTCCTTTGAATCTTTCACATATATTTCCTGAGCTTTTTGCATTCAACTCACAACCATGACCCATTTATCATAACTCAAACCAACAATTACATATTTGCTCAAAAAAACATTAGATCTTGCAGTACAAGGTATCATAGAAAAGAGAACTACCTTGTCTGGGTTAAACAAGAGTATTATCAATGCATCTTCAACTACAACATCCAATTGCTTTGATCTTGGGCTCGTTTGATTCGTTGCAACAAGCCCCATCATCTCATCACAGCTATAACAATACAGCAAAAAGATGCCCCTATCTTGAAGCATCGAAAAAATTCCATATTTGATTTTTGTATAAATATATAATTCCTGTTGGGAGTTCCTTTTTACAGAGGAAAGAAAACCTCTCCCTCAAGACACTTATTTTCTTATGAAAATCTTTCAGCTTCGTTGAACTCCTGACCAACCATCAATCGTGTACATTACAGTTTTCACAAGACTCACTAATTTGCCTAGGAAATTCAACATAGCTGTAGGTCACGTCCTCATTCACTACCAATTATTTGTGTGCGTGCAAGTAATAAAGGTGGGTGGCATAGTGCATGCATGCGTGCCTGAACAATAAATCTTACTCATCACACATGAATCTTAGCTCTCAATAAATGAATCCCCTCAGGTTCTTATGAAAAGTGTGCATTATTGTCATCCCAAAAAGGGTTGAAAATGGGCGTGATCTCTACCAATTCGAAGCTCTCATGTCTGTAATGGCTGCAAAATGCTTGAACTTTTTAAAAAGAAAATGAATGTGGAATCATGTTCCATCAATATTGAAACAACCGTTTCACACCAATGCAATGCATTCTATATGTAGACGTTTCAGAAAATAAAGCATATAAGTAACTGAATGATCTACAATAAGTTATGGATGACAGACAACACATAGTAAGTTCCCCAAGCATATTCTACTTACTAATGGTTTTAGCACCAATCATAGTAGGCTCATGTAGAAACCACAGCAACTTTTGCTCAAATCTTCAGACACATAAAGCTTAGACTCAATTACCAAATGTACTACAAACTTTTTTAATCCCTACATTGATTCCCAGTAACCTAATCAGTTATCCACAACTAGCAAGATGCTTGTACAGATAATCCAAAAAATGTTCACAAAACTCAGCAATGCTCAGTATGTTCTATGAATTGAGTAATGGGCTACTACATGTTACAATCTTGTGAAACCTCCAGCATAAAAACTTAAAACTGATTATGGACGTATTAGCTTCTAGACACTTCACTCTGTTATAACCTCAAGCAGAAACTACCAGGCCTACGAGTGTGCTTGAGAAACAAAACATTGTACACAAACCTTTCATTAGATTAATTAATCACCAAAGCACAAGTTCAAAGACTAGATTACAAGAACAATATGGACCAAGACAAATATCATGGTTGTGACATAAACCTATGTTGAATATGTCCAGAGCTTTATTTTCAATTAGTAAATACTAAAATCCTAAAAATATCTGCACCCCCACAACATCATCACCCCAGCCAATTATCACATCTTCCTCCATCTTCCAAACTTTTCTAGTGTAGAAGAAGATGGCGGACATCACAATTATACTTTTAGATTATCCAAAGCCCCCCTCTTATCATAACTTCCTCGGGAATTAGCACTAATCAATCAATAGATGACGATCGACAGCACTAATAAATCAACAATGGATGCAGGGATTTTGGAGGGGTTTTTTTTTTTTGGGGGGGGGGGGGGGGGGGGGGGGCGGGGGGTTTTGGAGGGGAGGGAGTAGGGAGGGAGAGTTAACACCAAATTTACAGCTAGTCAACAGTACTTCAATATCTTTCATGATGACATGACCCATAGAAAACACCAAGGGGCTGTTTGGTTGTATGTTTTTACCATGTAAAATGATGGAAAGCATAAAAAAGTGGGTCCCAATGTCAGCTTTCGTCATTTTACATTGTTTGTTTAAATTCTCTTTTACATGAAAAGCTTACACCTTTTGATGAGGTGTCACCGAAAGCAAAATCACTAAAATTAGGAGTGATTTTGTTGGAAAGCTTACACAATGTCATAAATGTGTCCAAAAAATTAATAATAAAGTCAAAACCTTGTAGAAAGTTGTGAGGTGGATAACCACTTTCCATTTTGTGTCATAAATACTCTAGTTTACATTATACTATCCAAACAATGTAATACTATTATTTTAGGATTAACCAAACAATGTAAACACTCGAATGTAAAGTGATGAGGTGGATAACCACTTTCTATTTTGTGTCATAAAAACTCTAATTTCCTAAAGGCATCCAAACAGCCCCCAACTAACAGGAAAAGCATTAAATAATGATGAAGCTTTTAAAAGTGGAAAGTGTAATATACGATTAGTGCATGCAACCTGCGCTCGGCTGTAACCTGATCTTAGTCTGGTACCTAACCCTATCATTAGCGAGTACTCAACTGATGATTTTTTTTCCTTTCTGCTCCCTCTGTTAAATTGCCATTACTTTTTTTACCCCACTGCTTCTGCAGTTCACCAAATAAATCTAGTTTAATACAACATCACTAAGATGATCTCTACAAGCACTAGGGTATATGAACCAATCAATAAAACCTGATTTACTATTTCTACCCTCTTGCAGACTTTTCATTACTTAATGCCAGACAGATATCCTCGAACTGCATGTCATACAAAATTTATATCACCGCTTATTGTTACCTAATACAGATGATAGCCCCAAATATATAGTAGTGATTCAGCTTATCATGTGATATTTTTAGAAATATCTCATAGCCCTCTTCTGAGAAAACAAACTTAAAAAGCAAATCCGCAGCAGCTAGCTTAATGCCAGTCGCTAGGGATCAGAATTCCACTAATGTACAAAGCATCTGTAACCAACTGTTCAAACATGTGCTGAAGTACAAGGAAAAAAATACGAGGCAAAAAGAATCACTGTTGTGACTGGAATCCTCCTTAAACAAATACAGAAACACAAAACTAGAAAATCATTCTTATCACGCAAAAGCTAGCAAATAAATAACAAGAAATTATACTTTTTAGAGATGGATCTCTTTTAGAAACATAATGCAATACAACTTACACCACCCTGAAGTTTTGACGGCACGGTTAATAAAGGTTTTAGTAAACAAGAGTTCATAACCCAGCCAGGCAGCCTTCAGCAAATCCCTGAAGAAATAAGATCCAAAAAAACAAAAATCTCTACACAAGCTGCTTATCCACCTTCACACCCAAACAAAAGATGTTCAGAGTAGCCTTAAAAGTAAGTTTTAACATAATGCCCAGAAAGATTGAGATCTTCAGAACAATAAATTTTAAATTTAAATGCAAATTTAAGCATCAATACTGTATGTACATATAAAGATGCTCATGTAATAGAGCAAACTACACATGGGATATTTTGCGTAGATAGGAATTTAAAATTCTCATACATGTACATGAATATGGACTAAGCAAACTTATAAACAGGTTGTAGATAATAACAAGGCAGGAACGGTTAGGAGAAAGATGGAGAAAGATGGATCATCCACAACAAGTACTTCTACAATACCAGATATGGACGGACACGTGTCCAGCTGTGTTGGACATACCAAGATCTTGTTGTGAGAAGTATGCTATGCATCGTAGGTATTTAAGATTTACGTCCATGTTCTTACTTGCATAAAATGACGGTATCATTATCTTAAAATTCAACTCTAACACAATTTTGCAATAAACTACAACATCACCATATCATAAAGTTGTTCTTGGGTGATTTTCCACCAGAATATAACTTCTTACCATGTCACCACATAGTGATAGTGATAGCTCAACAATCTGATTGAGGAAACATTAGAAAGGGTCATTAAATGTACGTCAATCCTGAAGTGCAGACTCAATCTAGTAGACATTTAAAGAGAACTGAGTACACATGACTAGTTCGCAGCCTACAGACACCAAGTCCAGTCAAATAACTGAAATTTACTTCCAGTAACTACTTACAATATAAATGGATTCCCTCGTAAAAGACCTTTAACTGAATTTATAAAATGAAACATTAATCACAAAAACTAGTTGTATCATGAAGTGAGGTTTGAGTAATCTGACAAAAATAAATTGTGAAACATATCTAATTCAACTAATAATAGCTAATGAACAGAATTCAAACATCTGATAGGATAACCAAGTTCTCCGATAGCAGCGATAGTCCACTAAAGAAACAACAAGTAAATTAGACAATATCTTCTAATACTCTTCGTATAACTGTCCAACTATAAACGTTCCTAGAAAGAGAACAGTCCAAAATATTTTTGAAATAGTGTATGATATGTTTACAGAGACATCAAGTTTAAAGATTCTAGAACTACAGTGTACAAATGTATGAATTAGATCATAAGGTATGCACAAAGATCTTGTAAACATTTATAATATCAAACTTCACTCCACAAAATTTTAATATAGAGATTAATCCGCGAGAAGAAATAAAACGACAATGTAAAGTAGAAAAACAATAATGTAAAACTAAAGGAAGAAATGGTTATCACATCTATCAACAACAAAACTATAAATATCATAGCAACAATTACTGATAACCTAAGATGTATGGTTACCTATACAGGTACATGTGTGGATACAGGTACGGGACACAGAAAACTTGTAAAACATAGGGTACGGGGTCACGACTAACACACATGTGCTGAAATAATAGCTTTGAGTTAGATAGGCAAATGACCCCTTGAAATTGCAGTTCTTAAATGAATATGGACTGAAACAAACCCAACGTTTGTTCAACATGTTTCAAAAGTGGGCGTGTAGTATATATGTCGAGTGTCCATGAAGTGTATGACAAGCGTTTTAAATTAAAACATGTATTGTATAATTGAGTACGTGACTGAATAAATGCATGCATAAAATTAAGGACTGTCCATGAAGTGTAGAGGTACGGGACATGTTGCATACTGGTACATCTTCATGATTGAAGTACCCACGCAACATAGCTTGTAACAGACTCAATGATTTAGTACCAAGTTACTAAAAGTGTACCCACCGTACACTAAGTTACCTAAAAATGTTACACAAATAAGTTGCAATAATCTTATAACAGAAACATGTCAACCATACATTAGCACCTAAAAGCGCAAAACACTTCTAGTGTTATTCACCTGCATACCAAATAATCTTGAAATCCTCAGTTAGCTAACTTGTGTTTGATGTCATTGGAGAAAGTCAATAAAATCTATCTTGCAAGAAATAAGATTAAATCACCGTTTTTCAATTTTGAACATTTTTAGCAGTTCTGAGAGCAATAATCGACGTAACTCACCTTGTCATTTAACATCACAAATAAAAGAGCAAGGAGCAGATGATCTTAACATGGCTACTTAAGTGAGGTGGTCCAATAACAAGGCAACAGAAGTTTATTCATCATGAGAGTATAGGACAATCAACTACAGGGGTAAACCACAAAATGTACATTATCAAAAATCCACAAAAGCCCATGATATAGCGCTCCACACTACTTGAAGTGATCTCTGTATCCTGTTGATTTGATTGTCATTATCGAAAAGTTACTGATTCAAGCTTGACCTCAGAAAAGAATGCATTCATTTTAGACCAATATTCAAGATCATATGTATATACATTTTGTAAGAGGATTCAGAATTATCTTCTCAGAATGAATAGATAACTCACACTGCATCAGGGCCTACCTAACATCAGACAAGTTTCAAAAGCAGCATGAAACTCAATCAGCACATTCAAACTACAGAGGCGGTATTTTACACCAAATACTCACATTTAAGAACCATACCAGCATTAAATAAATTATTTGGTAACAACATTGGAAGTCATACCTATCACTCTTCTGAGACTTTAACGACAGCCTTGATTGGCAAAATGTAAATTCATCTTACATAAGCTTTAAGATTATTAGTTTCTAACAACTGCATGAGAAGCTTTCTATTTACAGATTTCAACTTCACTTCCGCCATTTGATAACTCAAATTCACACATCTTGAGAAGAACAAATACCACATCCATGCTATCGAGAAAATTTATTTTTCTAAAAGCAAAAGATCAATTCTATCAAAAATCATCTACCACTCCTGCAAAGCATTAAAGATCATCTCTTGACAAAACATCGATGCTATCAATCTGATATGTCAAGTATATAATGCATCAGTAATCCCTTTTTCACTTAAGACCACAAGTTAGTAGCCATGATCCATTTTCAAACAAGGTTCAGCAAAGCAAAGCATATTTTCATAACCCATATGTGCTTCGAAATGTTCGTCAGACTCTATTATTTATTGAGCACCATCATATTCAGCAATATAATATCTTCAAAGTCATCAAGAAACCCATCGTACCTTTTAGTTTTTAGGGCATTGAAGATCAACGATTCAACAATCACCAAAACCAGGAATACTAACAAACAGAAGCACAGATCTATCTCCAAGCTAACTTCAAGAGTCCATAATTCTTCCCTTTACTTAAATATAGACTGCAAATTCCTATTTTGTCTATCATAGAAAAGGCTAATAGCCACATCTTGCATACAAATAATAAGCCTATAGCTAAGTTACCCAATAGCATGTAACCAAATACCACACTCCAAAGCTAGGAAAAAGTTCATGATGATAACCAATTTAAGATGATGAGTAAAAGGACGAGGAAATTTTTCTTCCCAAAAGCAAGCATTTTCTCCTGCAACATTGCATCATGCCTGCAGATTTACCACCAAGTAACAAAACAATTTTAAAATGAGAATATTCCATATAATGTGTCTAAAGCTAAATTTTAAGGCAACCAATTGACTGAAAATCGACATCTTGGCGTAGTTAAGAACTGATTTAACATACCATCTAATAATAGTATCCACTCCCAGAGGGTTCGCCGCCATAAAGAGACGAGTATGTGCTACCACCATACTGCAACGTGCAAAATCATGAAACAGAGGACACAGAGAAAAGAACAGGATAAAAAACTTGAATTTAATAAGTATCCATCAGACACTCACATCTGAGCCGTAATAATCATTAGAATAGAGACCAGTCATCCCCAGAGAATCTACAGACGAAAAAGCTATTTTAGGGGGATGCTTGGACAAAATGCTAATGCTAAATCTAATAAAGAGTGAAAATGTTAGATAAATGAACCAAGGTGGAACGGAAATATTCTAAACCTCGGTAACGAGCTCTGCCAATCATAGGATCAGGGTGATCATAACGAGGACGCATTCTGCTCCCAGGCTCCCAGTAACCAGGATCATGCTCCTAGAGGACAACAAAGTGGTGTTATATTTTATTATGCAGCACATAAATGCATGAAATGATCATAAAATAGAACATTACTCACCATCATTGAAAATGGTCGTTTGATGCCCTGCCCACCACCACCATAAAAGTAAGGATCTTCAGCAATGTGCCTGGGACCAAAAGGTCCGCCAAAATCTTGTTCTGGAGGAAATGGCTGCCTCTGAAAAGGGAAAGCTCTCCCGCGTCCTCTATCAAAACCTCCACGTCTTGCTGATGTAGAGATTCTTCTACCGCCTGATAACAGAAAATCAACACAAAACTATGCAAACAAATTGAGAAGAGAAGTTTCTTTAAGATGGTGTGTAGCTACCTCGAGCCCCAAAAGGTCTCCAACCACCACGAAAGTCAGAATATGAGTCATCAAAATCTGCATCCGCCACAAATGGAAATCGACCACGACCACGGCCACGTGGAATGAAGCCTCTCCCACCCTGAAAACCTGCCCTGTGGGAGGGAAACCTGCCCCTACCAAATCCTCTACCTGCCAATATGAATGAGAATAACAAGAAAAAAATAAAAAAGATGAAAAAAAATCACTAGATGTACCACAAGTATGAACTTGTCACCTCTTGGGCGAACTATACTTACCAAACCTTGGATAGCCTCCAAATCCAGAATGTCCAATACGAAACCCGCCGCTCATTCCACCTTTCACAGCTTGAGTTTTGGGCAATGGATTAGCAAGTCTGGCTCTGGCTTTCGTCTGAAAGAATGCAACGGTTGATTAAAAAGTAGAAAAACTAAACTTGAGGAAAACCAAAAAAAAACCTTATGCAAATTCAATTGCTTTTCCCAGAAGACGGATCCAGAAGTATGAAATCATACAAACAAAATCCTCAAAAATGCCCAGAGAACGGGGAGTCTACAAATCACAGCCATCATATTATGCCTATCTTATGTTCTAAGACTTTTCTTGTTAGCCACACCGTTTAATACATCTTTGAAATACTATCAGCAATACTGAAAAAAATATGCAGAGCAGTAGTTGTTAATGGGCCAAGCAAAAGGGTATTAGTAGATGTCAGATATGTCAATTCTATAACTAGGGATATGTTCACAGAAATCCATGAAGACCAAAGGCAAAGACAAAGATATATCCATTTACAATTTAAATATTATTTTCAAAAACAAGAAAGGTGAGAAGAAACCCAACGAAGACAAAAAGTACAAGCTGCAAAGTAAAATAGGAACAACCATGTGCAATATTTTTTGAGAGATTTCTGAATAAAGTTTTTTTTTTTTTGGTTCAAGCATAAAAAAGTATGGAAGTGTCCATAACCACTACAGACACAACAATCTATAATTCCCTGTGTGCACTGAGGAGCATATAATACAAGTATTAGATTAAATGAGTGTTCAATAACGAGAAATGAACATTAAATACTCAACCAACTAACAGAAAAATGATCCCGATTCTACAAAAGTATGCAACCTTTTAATCCAACATGAAGTAAAAGAATAATAATGAAAATTCGATTAAAATATATCAAATTATGATAGGTTAAGGTTTACAAGACTCTGAATGGTCGTAGAAGTTGAAGACTGAAGAGAGATGAAATTATAACAATTACGAATGTTTGGAATGTTAGATTGCTCGTTGGGTGATATCCAATACAATTGGAACTAAAGAAAATTCATTCACTCTTTTTGCTCCGTTTATTTTTAAATTCTTTGCAAGTTTCAATAGGTTTCCTCAGAAACATTAAAACTATCAAAGCATATATGAAGATAGTCAACTGGACACAACTGTGTATCAGTATAAACTTTATGAAACCAAATAATATGTGCAGTTTCGGATCAATCCTCATTGAAACCGGATAAAACCTCCAGACCTATGTTCCTAACTAAAAATGCATTTAACTTGATGAGCGACTGGGAGTCTAGAACACAATAAGCGCAAGCTAACTCCACCATATGAATGACATGACACATATAAAAGACACTGAAAAGCTTCTGATATGGATAAAATCACTCTCATGGTAAACATAAGAACTAGTCTTTTTCTGTTTCCAACCACCTAAGTCTTTGACTTGATTCTGGTGATTAATTATATACCATCCAGCATTAGGATAAATAAGGTTCGAAAAGTTGGATAGATATCATTACCAGATAAACTGAAAACAAGTGTATATGATGACACTATACCATTAAAGAGCGAAAACCGACAACGTAACAGCATTAGAAGAAAATATCAGAAGAAAATATCAGCAAGTATGCTTAACCACATAGAAACAAGAAATGGGTAATAACTAAAAAGGTATAATTAGGCAGAAAGGTGCAAAAATTGCCTTTGATTTCCCATCATCTCCCAACTCTGTGTCATTCACAGCTTCAATACAAGCAAGAGCTGCTTCACGAGTAGTGAAGTTGACAAACCCAAAATCCTTCCTTTTTGCAGTCGACATGTTGCGTGCAAGCACAACACGCTCAATCTCCCCATAACTTTTGAACTGCTCCTTCACTCGATCTTCATCCCAATATTGGGGCAACCCATCGACAAAAACTGACTTGACCTGCATCAATAACAAACAAAATAACTAATAAAGCTATACTATCAAACCAGAGTAACAGAAGGAGAGGGGTGATTGATTAAAATCAACGCATTCCTACCTGAGCCATAACTTCTGGGTCTGGTTCACGTAATGGTTCGGCAAAAGCCACTTTCGCGGTCCTATCAGGATGACCAAAAATAACATCTGGCTTCTGGAGCCTCTTGAAGGCGACTGTAGCATCAGCATGGCAAGGGAATTCGAGAAAAGCAAAACCACGACTCAAACCCTCATTCTGAGTGTCTGGAACTAAAGTAATGCTCACAACAGTATCTATGTCGTAATCTTTTAGCTTCCGCTTGATCTGAAATCACACAAAATATATGTTAGAAAATACCAACTCCAACACAAATTCACTGTGTTTAGGTTAGGAGATGATTACAGCTTCTTTTGTCCATGTATTGCAGATATTGCCTAAGAAGAGTGTGTCATTGTCCTCACTAGGAGCAATACCACAGCGTTTGCCTCGTATCTGAGAACGAAATACAACTTCCAGTTTAACAATCTAATAAAATAAATATAATACACACACACAGAGAGAGATAATGTGAACTAGAAGCAATAATGGAAGCCATGATCCTGTAATCATGGTATTTATTCACAGCAAGTTGTAATGAAAGTAGATAGTTTAAGTCGTAAAGATTTACCGGCTTCCATATAGTCCAAAATCCAAATTGTCACACAATAAGATACCAAGTGGTAAAACAAAGTAAGTGAAGTCGTACTAAATGAGCTCAGATGATTAAAATCATGGCATAATAATAGATCACAGAGCATGAACTTTCATCATTTAATGGTTTGCTTCTAACCTCTTCCACACTTTTTGGTCAGCTCTCAAGCAAATTCTATCAGCACAAAAGAATTGACTACAATTTCATGAATCTATGCCAAATTTTCATGATCAATTGCTAAATGATCTATATGTGAAAGACACTATGTTATACTTCTAGGATATGCAAACTTATAGGACATGCAATCATCCTATCGCATCTCACAGCTATCATTAAAGTCCATCAAAATGCACCCAGCAAAGAAGCATGAATCTAGACCAATACAGAGCTAGAAAAAAAATGTCTAAATTTTTTACAAATTACAAGCAATAATCAGTACCCTAAAACAACTGCTGGTCCCAACTCCCAAAACCCTAATGAAGAAAGCTTATCTTTTTCTATGGGCAAGAAAGAGTAAAGTAGAAGGACATAAATTAAAACAAAACATCTAGAAATATGCCCCTAGGCCCCCTACAACTAAATAACTAGGAACTAAGTTGTATCTCACCGTAGGGTTCTTCAAGTCAGAGAGAGCCTTAGCCGCCTGCTCCTTTGTTGCATACTTGACAAAAGCAAACCCCTTATTCTTATTGGTCACGAAATCCTTCAGGATCCGCACTTCAACCACCTCCCCAACCTTCTCGAATTCCTTCTTCACATCCTCCTCGGTGGCATCCCTATCCAATCCCCCAACAAATATCTCCCGCTCTTTCTTGATCTTTCTTGCCTTTGCCATGTCAGAAATCTCCATCTCCACGTCAACTTCAACCCCTGCATCTTCTTGAGCCTGATCTTCATCTTGATGCTCAACTTCTAACTCCTCCCCTTCTGCTACTTCTTCCCCTTCTCTAATCTCACCTGCCAGCTCTTCATTGCCGGGATCCGCAAAACCCCTCTGCTCTGCAGCAGGAGCAGGAGCAGGAGCACCTTCCTCCATTGGTTCCTCTTCTGGATCTTCTTCTTGGTTGGCATCATTAGTTTCTGGGGCTTCTTCCTCTACACTAGAGCCAGCGTCGGGTTTTGTCTCTACTGCCTCTTCTTTCTTCTCTTCCTCTTCTTCAACCTCCTCTTCTTTCTCTTCGGTTTTTCCTTCAGGTTGTACAACTGGAGGAGATTCTACTTGAATTTGATCCACTTTCGAGGAATTACTCTTCTTAGCAGCAGCTGCTGCTGCTGCTTTGGCAGCCAAAGGCGACTTCTTTGCACCGGGCCTCTTCTCGGGGGCTTTTGCGGGCTTCTTCTCCTCCGCTGAACTCGGAGTGGCGACTACAGTCTCTACCGCTTCAACTGGTTCGATGACACATAAGCTCAAACACCTCAGGGGCATGCAAGACTGTAATTGGGGGTTTTTTTAAAAATAAAAATAAAAATTTTGTTACCTTCAGGCTCGGGATTTGAAGTGGCGGCAACTGGGGGAGTCGAGGCGGCCTTTGAAGCGGATTGCTTACCCTTGGCCGCCCTCGTGGCTTTGGGTGTGGATTTGGGTGCGGTTTCTGGTGTTTTTTCGTCGGCCGAGGCGGCGGCTGCTTTCTTTTGCGGTGGCGTTCTCTTCGTGGGCCCAGATTTGGGTGTAGTGGGGGTTCTCGTCCTCATGATTCACGAACTCGAAGAAACCCTAACAGTACCAAACGAAAGAGAGAGCAGAGTTCGAGAGAGAGATTGATCGAACCTGAAAATTTTCTTTTTCGAGAGATGAGGGACGAAAAGATTGAAAATTTTCTCTTTCGAGAGGAACGAAGTGTTTCTGCTGGGGAGATGCGATGGGGGGTGTAGTTCGATGGATGAGCCGATCGCTGGAGTGCAAGCGTGCTTCCTACCCCGCTTTGGGTGCGTTATTAGGGTTAAAGATGTTACGCGGCTTAAATGCCCATCAAAAGCGTTTTTTTAATTAGACGATGTGATTTGTGTCCAGATGCGTAGGCGCTTTGTTCGGATGGGGGGAGATAAGGGAGAAGCGAAGGTAGGGATCTGTTCATATTGGTCCGGGATATTTAGATAATTAATTAATTTCCTCATCATAGTTTAGCTTACGGGTTGTTTGGTAGGTTGCAATTAAAGGCTTTGCAACTAGAGTTGCATGCAACTGGTCTATTTTAGGCCAGTTGCAGTTGTAACTGTTTGGTTCACTACAACTAACATGTTACGGTTGAAACTAGAGTTGCAAATTGGGCCTCACTTGTAGTATTTGAGTTGCAGCAAAATCGGTTGCATTTCACACTTGCAAGACAAAAGCCTTTAACCTTGGGTCTCCCGTGCTTCGCGTTTCAGATCGGATCTCGAAGATTTCTGTTGGAGAAGACTTGGCCTCTGCGAGATTCGTTCTCTATAGCTAAGGAATCAATAGATTTTGGCTGGATTTGAAGTAGATCACTATAAATTTGAGGGAAAACTTGGGTCTAAGCATCAACTGTAAAACCACGAAAATTTGAATATTATGTGAATAATAATAATAATAATGTTATATGGTAAAAATATAATATATTTTGATATTTGAGTATGATAGGAATTGATTTGAGATCAATTCAATGTATATTTGTGAATATGAGTGCAAATGCACAAAACATGCATAAAGAGAAATCTGGAAAAATGACCAGTTAAGAATATATATAATTTACACACCGATGAAGTTTGAATATAGAAAAACTCAAAAGACCAAAATTGTAGGCCTCTTCAACAAATTTCCAACAAATCTTAAATCATCTCATTCCAAGGTCGGATGAGAAAGTTACAGCCAAAATACTGAAGGTTATTTTCCTAGTCAGACTAGGTTTCCTGGTTTGGGTCAAACGGATTTATATCGGGTTTGTGTGTGTGTGTGTGTGTGTGTGTGTGTGTGTGTGTGTGTGTGTGTGTGTGTGT
>BQKN01052055.1:0-18049 GCA_022839385.1 Asparagus kiusianus | reverse complement strand
CTCGGGTTCTGAGCTTCTTGACGTACGGGCTCTTTTCCCTTATCCTTCTGTGGGATTCTCTCCGTCGCCACTGCAGGTGTTGGGGGAATTGCTGAAATTCCCAATTCTGACAGCGTCTTGGAAGGTGGGGTTTTGGTACCCAACTGCTCAGTAGCATCTGGATACTTGAAGTGATATTCGTTCCCGCTCCGAGTTGCAAAGGCTTCTTGCTCATCCTCCGAAAGTGGGAAGGTTGGAATTTTGTCATCATCCACCCCCGGTATGGCAGAAGCACCGCAGCACGATTTGCCTTTCCTCTTCGACTTCTTTTTGTTCTTTGTGGAAGAGGTCGTGGTCCACTGTTCATCTCCGATCAAGTCCGGATGAACCCACAAGATCTCGCCATTTGGGGCTGTGTGTGGCACAAGCCCTTTCTGGCGCTGCTGGTGTGGATCATCGTTCACTGTCTTCACCGCTGCTTTGATCACCGACTCGTGTTGGAACCAACTCGAGGGAACAGATCCGAAGCTAATAGACACGGTATTTGCACTCACCTTCTTCTCCTTGGGCTGTTTCATGGTGATGACCCCAACATCGATCAGGGCCTGAATCTTGTCCTTGAGAGCGTAGCACACCTTGGTAGGATGGTGCACCGCTCGGTGGAATGCGCAATATTTCGGATCGTTGACCCTCTTGGCATCTTCCTGATCCTGAATTGGCGGCAGTTTGATCTTGTTGTTCTCCACGAGGTATTTGAAAATACCCGGGATTTCATCCTCTTTGAATGAGTAGACTTTTGGGAACCTCAGCTCTCCAACCTTTTGCTTCTGGGGCTGTTGTTGCCACCTGGGTTGTTGAGGCGCCCTCTGTTGTTGTTGTTGCGGCTGCTGGGGCTGTTGAGGCTGCTGCGGCTGTGCTTGCACCTCAAAGACCTGATTTGCGACCACCGCATTTGCATGTGCCTTCCCTTTACCCTTGGGGGTAAAATTTGGTTGTGGGGCATTGTTGGGAATTTGCCCTCTCTCTGCCTTTTTCCTCTTGAGGAACCGTTCGGCTCGCTCTCCCCGCATTTTCAAGTCCTTCTAGGTTTTGGACGGCGCCATTCCCATGGCTTCAAGGATATCGAGCGTGAGGTTGTTGTGGCAGGTCTCAAGGATGAAATCCTCGCTGACCGGATCCCTGCAATTCATAGCTTTGTTCCGGAATCTTTTCACGAAGTTTTCAACCGTCTCGCCGTTCTTTTGTTTTTCATCAAACAGCGTGCCGATTGAAACCTTGGTGTCATCATCAAAGAAGTTTGTTAGGAACATGTCCTCCATGTCATCCCAGCCGTTGATGCTCCCAGGCTTGAGACGGCGGTACCAATCGAAGGCAGCTCCGCGAAGAGTGCCAACGAATGACCGCACCATGAGGGGCTCATTTCCGGAAATGATTCCTAAATGAGACTTGAAATAGATTAAATGCTGGGTAGGGGAACCCTTCCCATCAAACGGCGTAAAGTTAATCAGATTAAACTTTGCCGGATATGGGATCGATTCCCACTCCCTTGGATAAGGGCAGGGTATACCAGACCTTTTTACCTCCTGAGCATTCATCAATGCATTGATCTTGCTCTCCAGGTCTTTCATCTTCCTGTCCTCACTCGTTTCGGTCTTCGAGTGGCTCCTGGGAGAGGCGGCGTGGTCCTCTTTTGCATTTTCTTCTGCGGGACCACCCCCAGTGTTGGTATTGATGGGAGGAATGTTGACATTATCCGCTTCCCGTTCATGCTCCTCTGGATTGCGTTGACTCGGTTCTCCTTGGTGAACCGTCATTGCCGCGATCTGTTGATCGTGCATCTCCCTCATCCGCTGCATGGCCATCTCCATTTCAAATTTGAAGCTTTCCTTTTGCTTGGCTAGGGCTTCTTCAAGTATCTTCGACATTTGCTCGGCGCTGATCATGAGCGACTCATAAGGTTGGCCTGCACTTGAAGCCGTGTCATCGGATGCGACGGCGGAGCAGGTATCAGAATCAGCATCGGATTCCTCCTCTTCTAGGGAAAGTCCCTTGTGTACTCTTGGGTAAGTGTTCCGTTTGATGGTTCCCGACCGCAACCATGTCATGCATCGGGATGCCTCGGCAAGCTGATCCAGGTTGAGACGTGGTGTTGATCCCCCTCTGCCGGTCATGTTGACTGACACTTTTGAATATTCATCCTCTCGGCGGAGCGGTTTCTTCTTGTGGAAACGCTTCGACTTGGAGAGTCTCTCGAATACCGAGATTCTTGTTGGGGTCTGATCACAGCAACACTCGGACAATACTGCCTTGATAATGTTGGCACACGGGCAGTGGGACTCCATATCCTGCATGTACCTCTTTCGAGATTTTTCCACACCCCCAGCCCTGTAGTACAGCTCATCAGCTTGATAGCTGGAGCAACCTACAGAGTGCTGGTGGATGTCCCTCGGTATAACACGCTCATCCTCAGACGAGTGTGTTTCCCTTTGGGAATGCAAAAATTGGTTAGACTTTTCAAGAGTGGCCCGTTCAATTTTACGCTTTTGAGAGCGTAGAAATCGAACGGGCTCTTTCAGCTCGACTCGCAATTCAGTGCGGTCGGTAATAGGGGCTTTCCCTTTGTCAATATTCTTGGGGGGATTGATTCCACCCCCAGTCTGGATTTTAGTTTGGGGACCTTTCAATGGTCCCAGCCGTTCTTTGACGGGTATTCTGCCTCGGTTCTCCGGTAAGGGACCGAGACGACTCGTCAAAGGAAGCTGGGATCTTGAATGATCCCCTTTTTTACCTGGCCCTGTTGAGGGTACCAGTACGGGAGGAGTAGGCTCTGATTTGGTTGAACTCTGGGCGACAATTTTGCCGTTCTTGGTTTGAGGTGTTGGGTTTGCCTTGGGCACCCACACCGATTTGCTCTTGGACGGCGTTTTGACCGCCGATTCTTGCTGCATCTCCTCTGCCTTCTTTAGGAGGAGCCGGGCATGTGCAAGTAGAGCACGGCGCTTCTTGATTCGCTCCTCGAGCGTGGAGCGGTTCCTCTTGACGCGAATCCACTCATTCGCTCCTGATTTGGAGGGGAAGTTGATTACCTGCCGCTGCTCTTGTCGCTGCCTCGACTTCAAGTCCTCTGCATAGCGCACTCCATCCTTTGACTCCTTGGCCTTGGCGAGCTATTGAGCGAGACGTTGGCGACGTCTTTGAAGCACTCTCTTTGATGGAGTTGGAGCAGCATCACCTATCGCCTTTGTGGCGGTTGGATCTACGTTCTTGACCACACTGATCGACGCAAGGCCGTTGTGTGGTGCAAGTGTAGTGGCAGCGACGGCGGGGTCTTGAATTGAGGAGTTGGAGATCCCGCAAGCCCTTTTTGGAGATGAATTCCTCCTGCGCCGGTGCGGAGAGGCAGATCTGGAGGAGGAGGAGGAGAGGTACTCTTCGAACTTCTTCTGATCGAATTCGTATTCGATCTCTTCATTCACCCGGATCTTGAAGGCCGGTTGCGTCACTCCGATCTCGGCAGCGAGGTCGGCGGCTCCCACTGTGGTCGCCAGCTTGTTTCCGGTAAAAGTTGCTGTTTTCATTGATGTTCTCTTTTTTTGAGATCTATTACAACTTTGAGCGTCACAACAGAGTTTAAATGAAAACAAAAGATTACAACTTAAACGAAAATAAACACGAGAGCCCGGTTTGGTACGGTCTCGCTTGCGTGGGTTGTTGGCCTGTGACGGGGACGTCGATGTCCGTGGACCGCCGACTCTTTCAAGATCCTTGCCGATAAAATCCGGCAGAGTTTCGTCTATCCGCGTAGGATATAGAAACAGAACCTCGTCGATCCGCGCAAGATCTAGAGGTTATAAGCGTATATCTCGGCTAAAACGAGATAATAGCTCTTCTTAGTGTCACCGCAAAGGAGCAACACTAAGGATCAGAGAAGGGGGGGTGAATGAACCTTGATGAAGAACTCTGACTCCTCACTCCAGCAGGGCTTCGCCGCTTCAGACTCTAGAATTTCAGATCTCGAGGATAATCCCAAGACCGGAAATTCTTCTCCAAGGCTAAAACCAGAGCAAAATCAAGAGCCCCTCACAAAGGAGGCCTAGGGGGCTATTTATAGCCAAAAGGAGAGAGGGGGGGCTGATATGGACACCCCAAGAGGAGAGACACCCCCCTAGGGGTGTCTTGGCCAAGGCCGGGACACCCCCCATGGGGTGTCTCGAGCCAGCCGAGACATGTTCGTGTGTCCCCGGTTCAGCCCGGGGCTGTGCCGTTGTCCCGCTGTTGACTCGCCGTTGACTTTTCGTCCGAACTCGGATTTGGGTGATTTCGGATGCGTTGGAATTGTGACGGCGAGCTCTGTAGGCCCCGATGGTTGGATTATCTGTGGGGTGGTCGAGGCGCAGCGGGCGTTGGTCTGATTGCAGTGATAGCGGGGTTTTCGGTCAACCCGTATCCTTGCGATTCTGACATTCTGTCGGCTCACGTAATCCGTCGGTTTGCTTCAGTCGCTCACCGGCGTCATTTGAGCTCTTGTGAACCGGGTAGTGACGTTCGATCGCCGCTCGTTGACACCGAGCTATGTTCGGGGACCTATCGGCAATTTTCGACGCCTACATAATCCAGTACGGGTATTTATGACTCAACCGGGTTCGATGAATTGGCATTTAGCGAAGTAGGCCCTTCTCTTGTCCCAGTATGATTTGCACTTCAAACAACAGAAGTCGGTCAAAGGACAAGCGATTTGTGATCTTTTGGCGGCAAACCCGACAATAGATACGGCAGAAGTATATGATGACTTGCCGGATGAAACCCACGAGGTTAACACTACATCACACCAACAAGTATGGCAATTATACTTTGACGGTGCTTCGAGAGCAGTTAATATGACAGTAACCCCCGGATGTCCTAAGGTCTCCTCCGGAGTTGGAGTTGTCTTAGTTTCCCCGGGGAAGCATGTAATGCCTCGGGCTTATTCACTGACTGGTCCATGTTCCAATAACGTAGCCGAGTACAACGCGCTTCTCATTGGACTCAGTTTCGCCAAGGAGCTAGGGGTTAAATATCTAGAAGCTTTTAGGGATTCTCAATTGATAGTCAACCAAGTCCGTGGAGAGTATGAGGTCAGGAACCAAGACTTGATTCCATACCATCAGGAGGCCATCAAAATGGCAGATTCTTTTGAAGAATTCTTTATTGAATACATCCCTCGTCTCCAGAACGATTATGCGGATGCACTGGCAGCATTAGCGGTATCACTTGCGTAGCCTCCCGAAACTGAACTGCTAGTCATGGTAAGATCGCATCAACTCTTCATACCCATATACAATATGGATATCGAAGAGGAAGATGATAGAAACGTAAACGCCAAGGAGGTAAATTCAACTCAAATTGGGTCTAAGTCCCGAGATTGGCGTTTTCCTATCATTGACTACGTTCAATATGGTATTTTGCCAGAGGATGTAAAAGAAAGGGAATCAATCCGCCGAAGAGCACCAAGATTCTTCTATAGTACCGAGACTCATACATTATACCGTCGAGGGTACGATGGTTTGTTACTCCGATGCCTTTCGAACAAAGAAGCAGAAGAAGTTCTTAAGGAAGCGCACGAAGGAGAATGCGGTGCGCATCAGCCCGGTCCCAAGCTGTATGATCGTATCAGGAGAATGGGATATTTTTGGCCGACAATGGTTCATGATGCAATCAAATACACCCAAGAATGTCATGCCTGTCAAGTACATGCAAATTATATGCATCAACCACCGGAGCGTTTGCACACGTCAACCACGTCTTGGCCGTTCGAAACATGGGGTATGGACATTGTCGGTCCTATTTTCCCCCCTTCAGTCAAAGGTGATCGATTCATTCTCGCAATCACGGATTACTTTTCAAAGTGGGCTGAAGCGATTCCGCTTAGAGAAGTGAAGATGAATAACGTCATCAATTTCATCAAACATCATGTCATATATCGACATGGCGTGCCAAGACGGATCATTCATGACAACGGTCCATAGTTCATAAGCAACGCTTTCATCAGGTTTTGTGACAAATTCAAAATTCAAGATATCTCGTCAACAGCCTATTATCCCGCCTCGAATGGATTAGCTGAAGCTTTTAACAAGACGATCATCAAAATCCTGTCAAAGCTCGTGAAGACCAATAAACGAGACTGGGATGATAAACTCGGTGAAGCACTCTGGGCTTATCGTACCACCATATGCACACCTACAGGAGCTACCCCATATTCATTGGTATATGGATGTGAAGCTGTGCTGCCATTGAAAATCCAAATCCTATCCCTTCGGATCGTTCTCGCAACGGAGATGATGACGGAAGAACAACATCAGAAACGTCTCGAAGAACTCGAAATGTTGGATGAAAAGCACTTGGAAGCTCAACAACACATTGAGTTTTACCAAGCCAGAATATCTAGGGCTTTTAATAAAAAGGTCCGACAGAGAAGCTTCAAGGAAGGAGATCTGGTCCTCGCTGCTCGCCGACCGATAATCCTCAACTCCAAGAAGAAATGTAAATTTGAACCCAAATAGGAAGGACCATTTGTGATAGACACAGTCTACTCAAACGGCGCATATCGCCTGATTTCTCTAGAGGGCGTCAGGTAATTAATGCCAATAAATGGGAAGTTCCTGAAAAAGTACTATCCTTAGTACATTCACGATAACCCATTTACCAGGAAGTTCCTTGAAGAATATTACACTTAATATTCTAGAGGATAACCCAAAATCATTTTTACCACCAAAATCCCTCACTGATCAATTCCAATTGATAGTGAGTCCACCAAAAGTGTCTTTCTGGTCCAAGTCACCAACAAATCCCCCTCTTAATTCTTTCCACGAACAAGAGGTCCACTTTCAGTTCAGAGTCCCTTTCGATAAACAAAAGAACTCCCCTCTTTTTCCCTTTGGTTAAGCCTTCTCATGGTTATAACCGAAGTTGAAAATTCATTTCGATAAACGAAAAAACTCATCTTCAAACTAGATAACCTATCCTATAAAAGGTAAGATTATTTAGATCTTCCAGATTCTCGGAGTGGAGATCCCACTTCTAGTTTCTTTTACGCTAGAAATAGAATATAAAAATCTTCCTTTCCAGAATCAAGGAATAGAATATAAAATTCTTCCTTCCTTGTATTCGGGTTCGCCTTCACCCTAAAAGAAGACCGGGAAATAGAATATAAAATTCTTCCTTTCCCAACCTTTTCCAAGAATTTATCAATCTAGGATTCATCCTAGGAAGTTTATCCCGAATCCTAAGCAGGGATAAGTCTGCGCCTAACACGTGCTGCCGGTTTAGTCTTTTTCCGTAGAAAAAGACACCAGAGTTCGATTCTGGGGTATCCTATCCTGAAACCTAAGCAGGGATAAGTCTGCGCCTAACCCGCGCTGCCGGTTAGTTCTTAACCGTTAAAAAAAACACTCGCCCACATATTCAACATTATGGCAGGTTGTTATTAATAACACTAAAATCCATGCCTTACACGCATGGGGAATTTCATCCTGAATCCTAAGAAAGGATAGGCCGACGCCTAACACGCGTCGCCAGGTTAGTCTTTTACTGTCTAAGAAGACACCAGAACCTAATTCTGGGGACCTTTATCCCGAAGCCTAAATAGGGAGAAGTTAGCGTCTAATACACGTTGCTGGGTAGCCTATTCCCATAACAATGGCGAAGTCTACGTATTCGAAGTCGTAGCATAAAGTCTCAGAGAATTCACTCTCTTAGCACAACGTTACATGCGGAACGGATTTAGACAATCCGCATGCTAGTCCGACTCAAACAGTAGTCGGTAAAGGCTAATCAAATCCGTTGAGGGCTGGGGGTTAGCCAAAAATCCTAAAGTCAACGCCTAACATGCGTCGTCGGGTAACCTATTCCCGTAACAAATGGTAAAGCCTATGTATTCAACATCATAGCACAAAGTCTCAGAGAATTCACTCTCTTAGCACAACATTACATGCGGAACGGATTTAGACAATCCGCATGCTAGCCCGACTCAAACGGTAGTCGGTAAAGGCTTATCAAATCCGTTGAAGGCTGAGGGTTTGCCAAAAATCCTATGAGTATTATGGTCAATCATTCCAAATAGAGTGAGAAATCATAATAAAGATAAAAATAAAACCATTTCCACTAAGAGGATCAAAAGTCAAAGTATCCAGCAAAAGAAATCATACATCAAGCCCATGGCTAAAAATCTGTTGACTAATCTTAGACAGCTTCTCATCATAAGCTTGCCTAAGCTCATCCTGCAATTCAGCTCTGACAGACTCTTCAGTGGTGGCTAAAGTCTTCATAGCAACCTCCTCCGTCTCAACCAGCTTCTGCTTCAAGGACGTCAACTCCTCAGATAAGGCAATGTGGGCTTGCTTATCCTGTACCTTCGTCATTTGAAGGATACTCAAAGTCTCCTCTTCTTCACGAAGTCCTTTTCTGAGCTGTTCTATTTTGGTCTCACAAGAGGCAATAGAAAAGTCAAGCTCGGCAAGTGAAGATGATCTAACAGCAAGGTTGGTCTCAACTCGATCTACCCGATCCCGCTGCACCTGAATCTCGAACTCAGCAAGAACTCGAGTATCACGCCATGTCTGTAAGCGAGTATCCAACTCGGCAGCAATGAATGAAGAGGCACCTGCATCACGGAGCTCACGTAACATCTGAAGCTCGTGCTCTAGGCAATCAAGGTCATCAATAATAGCCTTCGCTAGATCCAGATATCCTGCTTCCCTTATCAAATTTATTCTGGAATCAAGGAAAGGCTTGAATTGGTGAAGGAAAAGTCCGCTGTGGAAGAGCTTGCCGATCATAGTGTTCACGAAGGAGAAGAAGGAGCGAACTTCTATACAGATGACGATCTTCTCAGGATCGTTGTCTGATAACAACTCCTTCACAAGGACATGAAGCCGAGAAGAAGACCCTGCACAAAGAAGGGGAAATCCGTAAAAAAGCCTTGAGGAGGAAATAAATGATATTTCTCAGTTGCTTAATTCATACCTTCTTCCCCTTGAGTCACTGGGGGTAGTGGAGGTGTAACCGCTGTTGATGCATCAACTGGTGTAGTTGGTCTCACAGCCAGCCCAACAGGATCAGTCTCAACAAAAGCTTCTATCAAACACAAAATGGAATTTTCAGATTCATCACATTATAGCTGCATTAGTCATAAAATGGCTAGTCCTATAATTAACCTGAGAAGAAGCACGTACCTTCAAGAGGACCATCCTCGGAATTCTTAGGAAGTGTAGACTCAGGAAACATATCTTCAGCCATGTGGTCATCAATCTGAGGAGAGCCGTACATGAAGTGGAGCATAGGAGTGTCCACAAGCAAACCCTCCTCATCGAAATCATCAGTCGAAAAATCTGACACAAGAAAATATAAATGCGAGGGAAGAGTAAAGAGACTACGATCAATGGAAATGAGTTACCTCTTACGGATGTGCTAGCCTCTCTACTTCCAAGGTCCACGTTTGCCCCCTGCAATTTATCTGAAAGATCAAGAAGCATAGAGACAATTAAGGGAGGCATGAATTTTGAATCATTCAACTCCTTTTGTTTGTCATCTAAAGGATATATTGTCAATGGTAGATGTACCTGGATTCGCTGAATCGGGTCCTACATTGATAGTCTCCCTAACGTCGGCAGCTTCTGCAGGCTTTTCTACTTGGTGTGGTAAGTCAGGCTCACCAGAAAATGCAAAATCATGAGGATTAGAATCGAGACTCATCTCGCCTTCCTCACGCTCGCCTATATAAAGAAGGAAAAACATGAGCTCAAAGTTCTGAATGATCAAGAGGATGGTCTATAGGGTAGATGTTACCTCCGTCGCTAACAGGATCATCACCAGCCAAATCCACCTTAGGTGCTCGTGGATCTGCACGCGGCTTGTGGGCTAGTCTCTTCCGCCTAGCAGCTGGGACAACAATCGGAGGTCTCGCCTGAGTAAAAGGACAGAATTCTTCTTCTTCATCAGCCACTGTCCCTGAAACATCAAACAGTCATTAAAACTAATAATTCTGGAGGACAGAGAGAAAAGATGGGTGATTAACCTCGCTCGGAATATTCCTTATAATCTTTAGGATCTTCACCTGAGGCCTCTTCAGCAGAATTGAAGGTCTTCTTTCCTTCTTCGTCGATTCGACGAGTCTTGCCCCGCATCCTCTGTGACCGAGCATCTTCCTGAATCGCACGAGAATCAGCCTGAGAAGCTTTCTCAGCCACTAACTCTGCAATCGGCCTCACAGGAACGGTTTTGTTAGCTGCTAACAACCACCTGTAGCTTAAGAATGTGAGCTTTAACTGACGCTCAGCACTAGGGAGACTGAACTTAGCACCAGTGCAGCCTGTTACGGTCCACAGCCATGCCCGAAGACCGTCTACCAAACCACCATGAGTCCGCAGCTGCTAACGTGGGTTCCCGACATAAAGCTGATCATAGCCAAACTGGCGAGCGAATCGGCAGGGTAGATATGGCTCTATAAAACACTGATTCCTCACCCGGAAAGTCAGATAACCCGGCCTAATGTTCACTAGCCAATTAAAGCAGCCAATATCTAAATGAGTCCGATACTCCCTCGGTCTCTCCTCATCAACCAAACATTCGCCATATCGGCTGAAGAACTACGGGAAGCAAGTGGAAAATGCCTAACACTTATGGACCTGTAGCTGCTTCCTGACGTCGAGGAATCCTCGCCCCTCCTACCTGCCATTCTCAAACAACTGTAGTAGGGGAACAGAGCGGTCCGTGGTGTTAGGTACCGACATTATATTAGAACGATGAAGGACGAACCAAGCCATCAAATAAGTGTATGGAAGCTCCACCTTAGTAACAGGAATCCGAGCTGACGGTTCATCTTCTTTCTGTGTGAAAGCCCTAGGCAAAGCAATATGGTAGTGACATTTGAGATCCCATAAAGTCTCATAGCGGTTGGGCATTCGGTCCTTCAGCTGACTCAACTCATGGTTGGAGGGAAAGTACTCCTGATATAGCATCTGGCCCATAGGCAAACCGGAAATCTTATGCATCTCATGGAGAGCCAAGCCCAACTCTCCTTGCCTAGTCAGGAAAGTGTTCGAATCCGAGTTATAGAGCTTGTACAAAGCGAAGAAATGTTTAGCGCTGATAGGTAAACCATACATGGTGGAACGAACAGCTGCATATAGACCACAAGCGTGCAACTCCTCGCTCCATCGGTTCAAGACATAGTTCGTCAAACGAGCCCACCAAAGCTTGTCCGTAGAATGGACCCAGCCATAGAATCTGTGACGCGACGCAGACATCTCCCGTCCTAAGTCAGTGAGACGGTTCTTCAAAGTAGAAGCAGAAGCAAGAAACTCGTTACGCGGCGGTGTATCCAGCCCTAATACTCCCGGACGTAATCCAACAATGTGACTCCTGTTCGAACCAGGAGCTGCCTGATGAGTAATGTAGCCACAGTGAACGCTCTCATGCTCCTCCGTCAAACGCCACGACATCTCCCGTGTCACAGCCTGACACCTGAGCTCAGTCAATGAACAGTGACGAGGAATCTTAGGCAAATATAAAAAACCCTCGCCATCTTTATGAAGCCACTGCTCGACATTAATAAGCACTGCATCGGGGTCTTTCACAAAGTCACCGAATAAAAAGTCAGTCTTCCTGAGAGGCTGAACAGAGCTGGTATCCTTCACGAAACGCACATCAGTAATCAACTGCCGAAGAGCTCAATGTCCACCTTCCTTCACTACTTGGGTAACCTCTGTCAACGTGCCTGGAGCAAACTGAAGAGTAAGCGGAATAGGTGAAAAATCATCGGAGGTCGAATAATACTCGTCACGACGTCCGTCCACTGCATGAGATGAGAACGCTCCAGAGGGATATTCAACTGAAACAAATAATTTAACATTTGTTAGTTTTGGTTATAAAAGGAAGTTGAACTCATCTTACGAATGGGTAAGATAGAGTCACTGCCATATAAAGGGTGAGACGATTTGGCCACATTATGCATTTATAAGATAGGGTATATCCCTGCCTTATAAAGCACAATGCAGCGTCAAATCGCCCCCTTTATTTATTTTGAGATATGGTTTTGACCAAGCAAAACCCATCTTTAAAGCGTCAATCCTCACCAAGGAGAATCAAGGCTCTTCCCGATTGTCTCACCAAGGAGAACAAAATGGGGATAAAAGGACTAATCCGAAAAGAGAGCTCACCAGAGTATGAGGAAAGCACGCCATCAGCCGACGCAGTAGGTGATACGAGTTGCCATGCGAGCACCCTTTGGTCGTGGAATTACCAAAAGGTGGGTTGAGAAGAGGATGACCAAAACACAAGAAACAATTCAGTATGGCGAAGGAAAATACCTTCTCTAGATTATGAGTATGAAAAAGATTACAATCCCTCTCTCATAATCTCACTAGAATTGAGAACAACCTCTCAACTCTCTCTCTAAACCCTAATACAATTATTAGAATTTCTCTCCCTTAGGTCTGATTCTTTTAGAATCCTAAAACAATCCTATTTATAGATGTGCAAACGTGGATGGTAATCTTGTAAATAAACAAGCCCAAAAGAATCAGGAATCCCCGTCAAAACAGAATCCAAAACGAAATAGGAAACCTAGAAATCGCGATCCGGTCGACCGCCAGGTTTGGTCCGGTCGACCGGCCAGAGAGTTTTCTCAAACCCTGCATCGTGCAGGTTTTCCGGTCGACCGGCATGTGTGCTGCGGTCGACCGGACAGAGAACTGTCAGTCTTCCCTGTTCTTTTGCGTTTTGCTTCTTCTGACTTCTTTCGCCGTCTTCTTTGGCTCCATTCATGCTCCTATTCTCAAGATACCATGAGAATCACTTATCCTCAAGCTCCCATGAGGATCACTAAGCTCCCGAGGCAGGGAAGAAGATACACCTGTATCATGGGTCCCCCCTTTAGGAACTTGAAGTCCCATTCAAGTTAGAACTTCAGCTGAGAGAACTCGCGAGCCCCTCCTTCTAATCTGAACCACCTGGCCTTGCTAGGAATCTGATCTCGAAGTCCGATCGGAAACAACTCATTCATCCCATGTCTCGTCGTAGTCACCTTTCGCTCCAAATCGCAATCCTCTTTCGATGGTTGTTCTAGAAATCTAATGCACA
This sequence comes from Asparagus kiusianus, assembly GCA_022839385.1. Classification (NCBI taxonomy): domain Eukaryota; kingdom Viridiplantae; phylum Streptophyta; class Magnoliopsida; order Asparagales; family Asparagaceae; genus Asparagus; species Asparagus kiusianus. The sequence goes on along the minus strand of BQKN01052055.1, from coordinate 4,954 downwards.
GCGAGACAAACTTCTTGCTTGCATTCACTAACCTCTTCACTCGCGTCACCGTCCCCAAGCTTGTTTCCCTCGGAAGAGATGCCAAACGAAATATGTACCTTTCATCACCTTTGGTGAATGTATACTTCTGAGCCCGCCTCTCGTAGATCACATATCTATCCCATAAGTACGGATTGCCCAGTATAATCTGACAAACATCCAATGGAACTACGTCACATGTGACCTCATCAATATACGACTCATGGAGCGCAAATCTTACAGTGCATTGATCAACTACACTTAGCTTCTCCTCCTTCTGAATCTACCCCAATGGATAGGGCTTCGGATGCTTGACCGTCTTCAGACCCAGTTTCTGAACCAAGGCCTCGGATATCAGATTCTTCTCGCTACCCGAATCAACAATGACATCAACTAAACTGGTCTTCACTTGCAACTTAAGCACAAAGAGCTGCTCCCTCAGGTCGTCGTCCTCCTTCGTGGCCTGTTTCCCCGTCATAAGATTGAGACTGCTATTAGGCTCTGTCATCCCCGGGACTTCTTTCGGACCTTGAGCTATCATGTATGCCTTTTTCTCCTCCTTCTTCTTCAACCCTCTTGGCTTGAGATGAGGATACTTCTCCCAGCACCGATCAGCTTCGTGCCCTGTCTTCTCGCAGTGACTACAAATCAGCCTTGCTTTCCCTGGATCACCCCTCTTCTTCTCCTCCTTAAACTGAGAACCACTAGACTCGCCTCCAACTTGCTTTGCATCCTCCTTTGCTTCGTTGCTCTTGTTTTGCTTGCCCTCAATGGCAATGGCCTTCACGCTCGCATCTGCAATAGTCTCGACCGTGAATAACCTCATCTCCTTTCGGATGTAATCGCTCAATTCCGCCATATACTTCATAAACATGGAATATTCCTCTGTCGCAATGTTAAGGACCATCGCCTGCTGCTGGAACTCCGTAGTGTATTCTTGAACGGTTTGATTGACCCTTTGGCGCAAGCCATACCACTTGTACCAACGCTCCTCAAGGAATCCCACCGGATAGAACTGTTTCCTAAGTAGCTCCTTGAACTTGTTCCACGACACCACCTTCTTCTCCTGCTTGCAATAGGATTTCCACCACATCAATGCATGTCCTGAAAGCTTCAAAGTTGTGAACACAATCTTCTCTTTTGACGAATAGCCATAAAGAGTAAAATACGTCTCCATCCGCTCGATCCAGTCATCAAGCCTCTCGACGTCAACACTCTCATCATAAATAGGAATCTCCACTCTGAAATCAATCTTCAGATTCTGGTAAGAATTCTTACCCCCTTAATGCGGTGCAGCCTTGACGGTCTCGTCCTCCTCGTCGGAGCCTGAAAGCTCGCTCTCTCCACCGGACTCCATAGGTTTCTTCTTAGACCTAGAAGAAGATTCCCCCTTTTCGTTCCCTCCTTGGATGAGACCGACGAGTTTTGTGAGCGTTGACCCTATCGTCTCGATCTGCTTCTCTAATGCATCAATCCTCGCTGAATTATCTCCTTCAGCCATCTTCTCCTTCCTTAAATCCTGGACTTCTTCCAATGAAATAAGGATCTCGCTAAGCTTCTTATATGAGGACCGAGTAAGGACCATACACAGGATGCCCCTTCATCGGATCTGATGCTCTGATACCAACTTGATACGAGTTGCTGTGTGAGCACCCTTTGGTCGAGGAATTACCAAAAGGTGGGTTGAGAAGAGGATGACCAAAACACAAGAAACAATTCAGTATGGCGAAGGAAAATACCTTCTCTAGATTATGAGTATGAAAAAGATTACAATCCCTCTCTCACAATCTCACTAGAATTGAGAACAACCTCTCAACTCTCTCTCTCTAAACCCTAATACAATTATTAGAATTTCTCTCCCTTAGGTCTGATTCTTTTAGAATCCTAAAACAATCCTATTTATAGATGTGCAAACATGGATGGCAATCTTGTAAATAAACAAGCCCAAAAGAATCAGGAATCCCCGTCAAAACAGAATCCAAAACGAAACAGGAAACCCAGAAATCGTGATCCGGTCGACCGCCAGGCTTGGTCCGGTCGACCGGCCAGAGAGTTTTCTCAAACCCTGCATCGTGCAGGTTTTCCGGTCGACCGGCATGTGTGCTGCGGTCGACCGGACAGAGAACTGTCAATCTTCCCTGTTCTTTTGCGTTTTGCTTCTTCCGACTTCTTTCGCCGTCTTCTTTGGCTCCATCCACGCTCCTATTCTTAAGATACCATGATAATCACCTATCCTCAAGCTCCCATGAGGATCACTAAGCTCCCGAGGCAGGGAAGAAGATACACCTGTATCAGTAGGGCATCGACCTCTCGACATGATAATCTGCAAAATAAAAGAGGAGATCAGATATAAAAATTTTAGTTAGGGTGACAAACTCTAACCCTAAAATTTTACTCCCTCTATATTGCAATTAACCCATCAGATCTCTAAATTTTACCCCCTGAGATGCGAGCTCGAGGCGTCAAATCACAACCCTAACCCTTATATGCAATCCCACAGATTCATGTACTAAATTAAACATGAAATATGCCAAAATTATGGAGGATTTACCTGAAGAAAAGCTCGAAGATCCAATAAAAATCAGATCTTGAAGGAGGCTCGAACCACGTGCTCGAGGGGCCTGAGAGAAACTTTTTATATGAAGATTTTAAAGGATTTTTCAGTCTAAGATCCAAAGGAAAGGTAGATCTTAGATGAATTTTAGGGTTTGAAGGAGAAAGGATGCACGAGAGAAGAGAAAAATCCAAAAGAGGGAGAGATGGGGGCCGGCCCTAAAGAGAGGAAAAGGGGACTCTTTTATAGAGTGAACCAGTCTTGAACCGGACCAGTCCAGTCCTGAACCGGACCAGACCAGTCCTGAACCAGACCAGACCAGGTAAATCAGTTCAAAGGAGGCTGAACCAGACCAGACCAGTCTGAACCAGGCCAAACCAAGCTGAACCAGACTGAACCAGGTTAAACCAGTCCTGAACCAGTCTTGAACCAGGCTGAACCAGGCTGAACCAGGTTGAACCAGTTCTAAACCAGTTCTGAACCTGATTTGAACCAAAATTCAAATTAAAGCTGAACTGAGTATCGAAACGACTTGAGATCGACCGACGGTTCAGTCCCTTATTTATTCACCCCTCTCCCATATATTCGGAAGGGTCGGAAGATTTTTTTTGAGCCTGATTACTGCCTTTTTTTTGGGGCATTATCAGACCGGTTCAACTCATTCGAACCTCAACAATACTCCAATAAGGTATACGAGTATAAACTATTCCCTATTTTTGTTGAGAAGTTTCTGGAGAGTATTTCTCTAAAAATATTCTTAAGGATAACTCAACAACACTCCGAAAAGTATAAGAGTATAAACTGCTTCTCGAGACTCCAGCAGACGTACGAGTATAAACTATGTTAAAACCCCGGACAACGCGTTGCAAATGAAGACTCAACGCCAACAATCGATGGTCAGTTCTATGTTGAAACAACAAACACGAGCTAAAGATCAGAAAATCAGTAATTAGCTTCAAGTTCGAAATTCCGACAACGGTCAGACAATAAATGCAGCACCGGAACCCTTGCAGACATTCGACAAAGCACCGAATAGCCTGGAAGATTGAAAGAATCAAGAATAGAAGCTATTCCAAGGTCTCGTTACACCGATTGAAGGTTAGGACAATCATATCCAAAGTATTCCAGAATCTTCTATAAAAGAATGAGGCTGAAATACTTTGGAGGGGGTATCTGTAGGCGTATAAAACTGCTTATAGGTCCCTTAACACAGCTCGACACGATGATTCGACAAACCAACGAACCATCGGGCAATGAATCCAAGCATGATCGTTAAACCACAATATCGAGGCTAAGTAAGACACGACAAAGCAGATTAACGAGGTGACGAGGTTAACGAACTCGAACACCGAAGCGTATTTACTGCCAAATCAGGATCCGAACTGCCAAATTAGAGTTCAGATAAACCACGAAACCGAAAAACGATAAAAAAAACCAACATTTAGAGGACTCGGCCAAAAATCGAGCCACCTCTAGGTGGCTCGGTGGCCGAGCCACCAATTGGTGGCTCGGCCAAAACCGAGCCCCCAAGGTGGCCGGCCGAGCCACCTTTTGGTGGCTCGGTAGCCGAGCCACCAAGGTGGCCGAGCCACCTGGGCCAAAGCCCAGTTCTGAGTGCCTATAAATAGGCTTGGTGGCTCATTGTTTTAGGGGTTGGAATTTTTTGAGGCGAAGCTCTGCTGGATTGAGATCTAAACCTCGGAGTTTTGAAGCTTTGAAGACTTGAACTTTCAGATCTGGTTCTTAGCAATCATCCACACCAAACAAGGCAGGAGTTCGAGAGAGATCAGATCTGAGATCTACACGGTTACCCTCCGGATCAAAACTTGGTTTTTGATCCCGAGAAGAGTATCGATTTTGCTTGGTCGATTTTGATTACTTCGGGCGATTATTTCCTTGGTGAACTAATCCCCCCGGCTATTATTTCCTTCACGAAATAATACCCGTGATACCGTGTAGATCTGACCGGATCTAGATCGCACGGTGGTCCACGGATTAACCCCGGCGCAGGCGAAGAACCCACAAAAACAAGAGACCACAAAACAGGATCTTGCGATTTGTTCCACAAAAAAGGAAAGTTGTAATCTTTTGATTTTTCTTTGATTTTGTTGTAACCGGATCTTATAAAAAGACCGGATCTTTTGTAACGAAAAAACAGTTGCTTGAGAAAACAATAACTTCAATGAAGAAAACAATTTTTCCCGCGAACAATGATATTAGTAAAGCGAGAAAACATAGCATCAATGGATTCATTATGAAGCATTTTAAATAACTCATAGTCATTGTTTTCGTCAAAAGTTGCTGTTTTCATTGCTTTGTGAGATCTGTTACAACTTCAAGCATTACAACAAAATCTAAATGAAAACAAAAGATTACAACTTT
>BQKN01052053.1:3853-17022 GCA_022839385.1 Asparagus kiusianus | reverse complement strand
GCGTCCACCTTAGGGTTTCGAACCGCGTGGGTTGACTTTCATTGCAACGGGTTTGATTAGCCTTTACCGACCACCGTTTGAGTCGGGCTAGCATGCGGATTGTTTAAGTCCGTTCCGCACATAACGTTGTGCTAAAAGAGTTAACTCTTTTAGTGCTATGATATTGAATACGTAGACTTCGTCTTTCTCACGGGAATAGACTACCCGGCAACGCGTGTTAGGCGCTGACTCATCCTTGCTTAGGATTCAGGATAAAATTCCCCGTGCGTGTGAAGCACGGATTAGGGCGTTATTAATAACAACCTGCCACAATGTGGAATATGTGGGCTTGTGTCCTTTTTAACGGTTAAGGGCTAACCGGCAACGCGTGTTAGGCATTGACTTATCCCTTCTTAGGATTCGGGATAAAATTCCCCGTGCGTGTGAAGCACGGATTATGGCGTTATTAATAACAACCTGCCATAATGTGGAATATGTGGGCTTGTGTCCTTTTTAACGGTTAAGGGCTAACCGGCAATGCGTGTTAGGCATTGACTTATTGTAGGCGTATAAAATTGCATATAGGTCCCACAATACAGCTCGATGACGTCAATTCGACAAACGGACCATCGGGCGACGTATCCAAACAAGACCGTTAGCTCGCCAACGCCGAAGCCAAGCCATACGCAACGGAGCAGGTTAACGAGGCGACGAAGCCAACAAATCGCACCCAAGCATTGGAATGCATCCACTCGCACGCGGAATCAAACCAACGTTTCGGGGAATCACCGAGTCATCTAAACAAGAGCGAACTCGGTGATATAACGATCGAATCAAGATCAATTCCGGACTCGAACTCAGAAGCGGATTAACTGCCATATTTGGAATCAAGTCAACAAGTCGATTCCAAACCAAGTCAACCACAAACCGAATCAAAGTCCAAATCAACAACGAATCGGAACCCGAACGACGGAACCCGAACGACGGACGAAACCAAAACACCCGAGGGGGCTCGGCCCTGGGCCGAGCCACCCTGAGGTGGCTCGGCTCAGGCCGAGCCACCCATGGGTGGCTCGGCCATGGCCGAGCCACCCAGGGGTGGCTAGGCCCTGTTCTGTGCACGGGGCACAGTTTCGAGCGCCTATAAATAGGCCTCGTGCTCATTTGGTTCAGAGGTTGGATTTTGGAGGAGGCGAAGCCCTGCTGGATTGAAGACTCAGATCTAAACAAGATTCAAACTTTGAAGGCTTTGGAGACTTGGACTTCCAGATCCGGTGCTCAGCGATCGTCAACGCCAAATAAGGCAGGAGTTCGAGAGGATCGGATCTTCAGATCTACACGATCACACTCCGGATCTAAGCTTGGTTCTTAGATCCCGAGATTCGAGCGGTTGTTTCCTTGGTGAAACAATCCCTCCCGGCTATTATTCCCTTAGTGGAATAATACCCGTTATATCGTGTAGATCCGACCGGATCGAGATCACACGGTGGTCCATGGCAAATAACCCCGGCGCAGGCAAAGAACCCACACAAAGCGAGTGACCGCAAAACAGGAGCTCGCGATTCGTTCGGCAAACAAGGATAAAAGTTGTAATCTTTTTCATTTCATTCTGATTTTTCATTGTAACCGGATCTTATAAAAAGACCGGATTTCTGTAATCGATAAACTATTACGAAAGTGTACAATAGAATCAATGAGGAAGAACACGATTTTTCCCGCGAACAATCTGACGACCACAGTGGGAGCCACCGATCTCGCCGACGAGATCGTTGCGTCGCAGCCGCGGATCCCGATCCCGGTCGTGGAGGAGGTCGAATACGAGTTCGACCAACAGAAGTTCGAGGCGTACCTGTCGTCCTCGTCCGGATCTACCTCCTCCCGCAAGTCCAAGGCTCCAAAGTTCTCCTCCAAGAGGAAACTTCGTTGGTACGAAGAAGTTGAGAATACCAACGAAGATCTCGCCCCGTTTGATGCCGAAGCTGCATTGGGTGAGATCCCTCCAACCTCCAACCAGGTCAGATCTGCTCTGGCCAACTCTTCTGTCGTAGAAGGCGTGATGACTCTCTCGAAGAGAGCCCGCCAAAGGCAACGTCAACGGCTTGCAAAACAATTCGCAAAGGCGATGGAATCCGTGGACGGAGTCTGTTACAAGGCGGATCTGAAGAGCAAAAGAGGCAAACAGCCTCAACAGCCGATGAATGGCAACTCCTCCAAGCCGCCGACGGACGAATGGATCCGCGTCAAACGGAACCGATCAACGCTGGAGGAGCGCATTCGCAAGCGCCGCGCGATGTCAGCACAAGCACGGGTTCAAGTACAAGAAACCCGTAGAAAGCTTCAGAAGGAGATGGTCAAGAAGCCGCCACCAACCCGCCAAATATGGAAGCTGAAGTCTGAAACAGCAACTCAGGCTAAGGAACAATCAATACAACCTTCGAAGCAGGTTCAACCTCCGGCTAACCAAACAAAATCGCCGGGAAATCACACAGGACCATCCCAAAGAAGGAGGTCAATCTTGGAACGCCTCGGTCCAATCCCCGATAAAAGAGGCAAAGCTCCAATTCAAGATCGTTTGGGCCCGATGAGAGAGCCCCGAACGACTCAACATGCTGGGGGTCGCCGCAACCCTCAACATTTGGAGAAGATCGTGGCACCCAAGCGCACAACTTTGCGCATCGAAGTGCAAGAGCACGCTGAGAACTCACGCCCACAAAGGCATGTTTCGAGGCGCGTAACGTGTGAAAGCCCAAAGAAGGCAATTCGCCCCCAGAAGGAAACGTTGTCGTCCGATGACGATAACGTTATACCTGGGAAACCGTGCCAACACACGATAGGTTACTCCGATCAAATTGACGAGTTGTACTATCATGCTGAGGGTACGAGCAAGACAAGAAAGAGAAGCCCTCGTAGGCTCGAGACTCAGTGCCCCTGTTCCAAACTCATTCGGGCGGTATTGTCTCAGTGTAATTGCACTAAGACGGTCCCCGAAAGAGTTTCGGTGTTCGAGAGGCTCAGTACCAAAACGCCAAAGCTAAGGCCTAGGCGTTTCTGGTGAAGAAGAACGGTGGTTGAAGACGGAGAATTCCCGAGGGTCACCGCTAATATGACCAACAAGGGGACATTGGCACGGGATGATCTCGAGTCAATTCTGGAAGCATCTCGGCGTTTAACCCGTTTGCAGTCTGGAGCCATCTCACGAGGAACTTATGGTAGGGTTCGGATAATTCCACCTTCAGAGGATGAGGAATCAGACGCATGCTCTGCGGTAGCATCTGATAACACCGTATCTAGCGAAGGAGAACCCCGCGAGTCATTCATGATAAGCGCGGAACAAGTGGCCAAGATGCTTGAAGAAGCCATGGCCAAACAACAGGAGACCTTCAGGCTCGAGATGCAGATGGCCATGCAGACCATGAGGGAGATGCATGAGCAGCAAATCCAGGCACTGAGGAACCAGCAAGGCGAACCAAGCCACCGTAATCAGGTTGTTCAAGAAGTTGAACATACGGATACGGATGAAATTCGCAATGCCGATGACCCTCCCATCAACGCAGGGGGTGGTAATGAGGATGCCAACGAAGATACAAGTGAAAATTTGAAGATCAAAAGCCTCAAGAGCAAAATCAATACCTTGATGTCAGCTCAAGAGGTGAAGAAAACGGGCATTCCTTGTCCATACCCAAGGGAGTGGGATTCAATCCCCTATCCGGCGAAGTTTAGTCTAATCAACTTCACGCCGTTCGATGGGAAAGGTTCCCCCACTCAGCATTTGATTTATTTCAAATCGCACCTGGGTGTTATCTCCGGCAATGAGCCTCTGATGGTGCGGTCATTCGTTGGCACCCTTCGCGGAGCCGCCTTCGATTGGTACCGCCGCCTCAAGCCAGGTAGCGTGAGCAGCTGGGACGATATGGAGACCATGTTCCTCACCAACTTCTTCGACGACGACACCGAGATATCCATCGGAACGTTGCTCGACGAGAAACAAAAGGACGGGGAATCGGTCGAAACCTTCGTCAAGAGGTTCCGGAACAAAGCTTTGAATTGCCGGGACCCGATCACGGAGGAGTTCATTCTCCAGACCTGCCACAACAATCTTTCGTTGGATGTGTTGGAAGCAATGGGAACAGCGCCGTCCAACACATGGAAAGACTTGAAGGTCAGAGGGGAATAAGCTGAATGCTTCCTCCGAAGGAAGAAGGCCGAGAGGAGTCAATCGACGACTAATCCTCCAAACTCAAACTTCGCCTCCCGTGGTAAGGGCAAAACACCCGCAGCGGCTGTTGACGCTAATCAAACGTCGCAACAGCAGTCCCGGAGACAACAGAAAACTTCGGATCAGAGGCCTCAAAAAGAGTACTCCTTCAAGGACGAAGATGTTCCAGCCATCTTCAAATCCCTCCTTGATAATAACAAGATCAAGCTCCCACCGATCACGAATCAGGAGGAAGCTGACAACACTGCGGATCCGAAGTACTGCGCATACCACAGGAGGATCCTTCATCCCACCAAGGCCTGCTTTACTCTGAAGAACAGTATCCAGACCTTGGTTGAAGCCGGCGTCATAACGCTGGAGTAAGCCAGTCAAGAATGGCGAGACTCCAGTGGGTGCACGAGTATAAACTATATCCCCTAACTCCGATCGGTATATGAGTATAAACTGCTTCCTGACACTCCAAAAAGTATACGAGTATAAACTGCTTCTTAATACTCCAATAGGTATAAGAGTCTAAACTATTTCCTTTCTTCCACGGGAAGTTCCTGGAGAGTGCCATGCGTGGTATTCTTAAGGATAACCCGATCATGCGGTTAATGCAATGATACACCCAGTTTTGTAAAGAAAGCTGGGGGTGGATAATTCATGTAACGGGAAGTTCCCGAAAGAATGTTAAATGTAATATTCTTAGGGATAACCCGGTCATGATGAATAAAGTGATAAACACTAAACTCATAATTTCCGAACACTTGATTAAACAGGAAAGAATTTTGGTCTATCAATCATTGACCAATTGTCAAAACCCTTTTTGTTAAATCCTTATCACTTAACATCAGGGACCCCCTTTGAGTGATTTGTACGAATCAACATTCCAACAGTGATTTGTACTTTCACTCTCAATTTCCACTTGGTCAAACCTTCCTATAGTTAGGACCAAAGCCAAAATCCCCGCTCGATTCCTTCAATGAACGAGAGGTCCGCTTTCAAATTGAGCGGTCAAACCTTCCTACAGTTAGGATCGTCTCAAACCCCCCCACTTGGTCAAACCTTCCTACAGTTAGGACCACAACCAAAATCCCCTCTCGATTCCTCCAATGAACGAGAGGTCCACCTTCAAATCGAGTGATCAAACCTTCCTACAGTTAGGGTCATCTCAAACTCCCGCTTGGTCAAACCTTCCTACAGTTAGGACCAAAACCACAATTCACTCTCGATAAACGAGAAATTCATCCTTAGTTCGGTAATCAAACCTTCCGACAGTTAGGGTTATCCGAATCTTTTCGATTCTCGGAATGGAGATCCCACTCTTAGTTTCACCATTCCGGATTCTGGGGGTGGAGATCCCACCTCGAGTCTCCTTTCCAACTGGGAATAGAATATAAAATTATTCCTACCCACACCAATCCTTTTTCAAGAATTTAGGATTCATCCTAGGTATTTTATCCCGAAACCTAAGCAGGGATAAGTCTGCACCTAACACGCGCTGCCGGTTTAGTCTTTTTCCGATTGAAAAAGACACCAGAGTTCGATTCTGGGGTATTTTATCCTGAAACCTAAGCAAGGATAGGTCCGCGCATAACACGCGCTGCCGGTTCGTTCTTGACCGTTAAAAAGAACACCCGTCCGCATATTCAACATTGTGGCAGGTTGTTATTAATAACACTGAAATCCATGCCTCACACGCATGGGGAATTTCATCCTGAATCCTAAGAAAGGATATGCCGATGCCTAACACGCATCGCCGGTTTAGTCTTTTTCCGATTGAAAAAGACACCAGAGTTCGATTCTGGGGTATTTTTATCCCGAAGCCTAAGTAGGGATAAGTCAGCGTCTAATACACGTTGCTGGGTAGCCTATTCCCATAATAATGGCAAAGTCTACATATTCGAAGTTGTAGCACAAAGTCTAAAGGAGTTCATTCCTCTAGCACAACGTCACATGCGGAACGGATTTAAACAATCCGCATGTAAGCCCGATTCAAATGGTAATCGGTAAGAGCACGTCAAATCCGTTGAAGGCTGAGGATTTGCCAAAAATCCTAAGTCAACGTCTCATACGCGTTGCTGTTTAGTCTTTTCACAGGAGAAAGACGAAGTCTACGTATTCAATATCGTAGCACTAAAAGGGTTAACCCTTTTAGCCTAACGTCACTTGCGGAACGGACTTAAACAATCCGCATGCTAGCCCGACTCAAACGGTAGTCGGTAAAGGCTAATCAAATCCGTTTAAGGCTGGGGGTTAGCCAAAAATCCTAAAGTCAACGCCTAACACGCGTCGCCGGGTAGCCTATTCCCGTAACAAATGGTAAAGTCTATGTATTCGACATCATAGCACAAAGTCTCAGAGAATTCAATCTCTGAGCGCAACGTTACATGCGAACGGACTTAAACAATCCGCATGTAAGCCCGATTCAAACGGTAATCGGTAAGAGCACGTCAAATCCGTTGAAGGCTGAGGATTTGCCAAAAATCCTAAGTCAACGTCTCATACACATTGCTGTTTAGTCTTTTCACAGGAGAAAGACGAAGTCTACGTATTCAATATCGTAGCACTAAAAGGGTTAACTCTTTTAGCTTAACGTCACATGCGGAACGGACTTAAACAATCCGCATGCTAGCCCGACTCAAACGGTAGTCGGTAAAGGCTTATCAAATCCATTGATGGCTGAGAATTTGCCAAAAATTCTATAAGTACGAGTCATTGACGCATCAATCCTATGGGTTGGTCTCGTGACTCGAGTATCCACCATGCTCCAATACCTTAAGAGCTTAAACTGTGTATACTCCAGCAGACGTACGAGTATAAACTGTGTCAAACGTCGAACAGCGCATCACAATGAAGCCTGGACGCCGGACAATGCGTCGTAATGAAGCTCAAATGCCGTACGACGCCGTCAATAGATGATCGGTTCTATGTTGAATCAACCAACTCGAGCTAAAAAAGCAAGAAATCAAGAATCGGTTTCAGGTTCAAAATTCCAACAACGGTCAGACAATAAATGCAGCACCGGAATCCTCACAGGCATTCTACAAAGCACTGAATAACCTGAAGGAATCGAAGGAATCCAGAACAGAAGCCATTCCAAAGTCCCGCTACACCGACTGAAGGTTGGGACAATCACATCCAAAGTATTCCAGGCTCTTCTATAAAAGAACGAGGCTAAAATACTTTGGAGGGGGTATCTGTAGGCGTATAAAATTGCATATAGGTCCCACAATACAGCTCGATGACGTCAATTCGACAAACGGACCATCGAGCGACGTATCCAAACAAGACCGTTAGCTCGCCAACTTCGAAGCCAAGCCATACGCAACGGAGCAGGTTAACGAGGCGACGAAGCTAACAAATCGCACCCAAGTATTGGAATGCATCCACTCACACGCGGAATCAAACCAACGTTTCGGGGAATCACCGAGTCATCTAAACAAGAGCGAACTCAGTGATATAACGATCGAATCAAGATCAATTCCGGACTCGAACTCAGAAGCGGATTAACTGTCATATTTGGAATCAAGTCAACAAGTCGATTCCAAACCAAGTCAACCACAAACCGAATCAAAGTCCAAATCAACAACGAATCGGAACCCGAACGACGGAACCCGAACGACGGACGAAACCAAAACACCCGAGGGGGCTCGGCACTGGGCCGAGCCACCTCAGGGTGGCTCGGCCATGGCCGAGCCACCCAGGGGTGGCTAGGCCATGTTCTGTGCACGGGGCATAGTTTCGAGCGCCTATAAATAGGCCTCGTGCTCATTTGGTTCAGAGGTTGGATTTTGGAGGAGGCGAAGCCCTGCTGGATTGAAGACTCAGATCTAAACAAGATTCAAACTTTGAAGGCTTTGGAGACTTGGACTTCCAGATCCGGTGCTCAGCGATCGTCAATGCCAAATAAGGCAGGAGTTCGAGAGGATCGGATCTTCAGATCTACACGATCACACTCCGGATCTAAGCTTGGTTCTTAGATCCCGAGATTCGAGCGGTTGTTTCCTTGGTGAAACAATCCCTCCCGGCTATTATTCCCTTGGTGGAATAATACCCGTTATATCGTGTAGATCCGACCGGATCGAGATCACGCGGTGGTCCACGGCAAATAACCCCGGCGCAGGCAAAGAACCCACACAAAGCGAGTGACCGCAAAACAGGAGCTCGCGATTCGTTCGGCAAACAAGGATAAAAGTTGTAATCTTTTTCATTTCATTCTGATTTTTCATTGTAACCGGATCTTATAAAAAGACCGGATTTCTGTAATCGATAAACTATTATGAAAGTGTACAATGGAATCAATGAGGAAGAACACGATTTTTCCCGCGAACACTTATCCCTTCTTAGGATTCGGGATAAAATTCCACGTGCGTGTGAAGCACGGATTATGGCGTTATTAATAACAACCTGCCACAATGTCGAATATGTGGGCTTTTGTCCTTTTTAACGGTTAAGGATCAACCGGCAACGCGTGTTAGGCGTTGACTCTGGGGTTTTTGACAAACCCCCAGCCCTCAACGGGTTTGACGTGCCTTTACCGATTACCGTTTGAATCGGGCTAGCATGCGAGTTGTCTAAATCCGTTCCGCATGTAACGTTGTGCTAAGGAAGAATTTTATATTCTATCTCTAGCTAGAAAAGAAATTTGAGGTGGGACTCCCACCCCTAGTATCTGAAAGGTTCCAACGACTCTGCCTTTTATAGGATCGGTCATTTGGATCTGAAGAGGAAGAATTTTATATTCTATCTTCAGCCGGAAAGGAAACTCGGGGTGGGATCTCTACCCCCAGAATCCAGAAAGGTGAAACTAGAAGTGGGATCCCTACCCCGAGAATCGAAAAAGTTCAAGCAACCCTAACTTTTATAGGTTTGGTTGCTCAAAATTGAAAGTGGACCTCTCGTTCATTGAAGGAATCGAGAGGGGATTTTGGTTGTGGTAAATGATGAATTATCCACCCCCAGCTTTTCTTGCAAAACTGGTTTTGTATCAGCTGCATGATCGGGTTATCCTTAAGAATACCACGTATGTCGTTCTCCAGGAACTTCCCGTTGAAGAAAGGAAATAGTTTAGACTCATATACCCATTGGAGTATTGAGAAGCAGTTTATACTCGTATACTTTTCGGAGTCGGGGAGCAGTTTATACTCTTATACCGGTCGGAGTTTGGGGATACAGTTTATACTCGTGCACCCACTGGAGTTATGCCGCTCTTGATTGGCTTATGCTAGCGTTATGACGCCGGCTTCAACCAAGGTCTGGATGCTATTCTTTAAAGGAAAGTAAGCCTTGGTGGGATGAAGGATCCTCCTGTGGTATGCGCAGTACTTTGGATCCGAAGTATCGACAGTTTCCTCCTGATTCGTGATTGGTGGCAGCTTGATTTTGTTGTTTTCAAGGAGGGATTTGAAGATAGCTGGAACCTCTTCGTCCTTGAAGGAGTACTCTTTTTGAGGCCTCTGATCCGGAGTCTTCTGCTGTCTCCGGGGTTGTTGTTGCGATGTCTGATTGGCACCAACAGCCGCTGCAGGTGTTTTGCCCTTACCACGGAAGGCGAAGTTAGAATTTGGAGGATTAGTCGTTGATTGACCCCTCTCGGTCTTCTTCCTTCGGAGGAATCGCTCGGCTTGCTCCCCTCGGACCTTCAGGTCCTTCCAAGTGTTGGACGGTGTGACTCCCATGACTTCCAATATCTCAATAGATAGGTTGTTATGACATGTCTGGAGGATGAAGTCCTCCGTGATCGGATCTCGGCAATTCATTGCCTTATTCCTGAAGCGTTTGACGAAGTCGTCGACTGTCTCGCCATCTTCTTGTTTCTCATCAAAAAGTATCCTGATGGATATCTCGTCGTCGTCATCAAAGAAACTGCCGAGGAATGAGCTCTCCATATCGTCCCAGCTGTTAATACTTCCGGGCTTAAGACGGCGGTACCAATCGAAGGCAGCTCCGCGAAGAATGCCAACGAATGACCGAACCATCAAGGTGTCATTACCGGAGATCATGCCCAAGTGGGACTTAAAGTAAATCAGATGTTGTGTGGGCGAACCCTTCCCGTCAAACGGTGTGAAGTTAATCAAGTTGAACTTTGCCGGATACGGGATCGAGTCCCACTCTTTCGGGTAAGGACATGGAATGCCGGTCCTTTTCACCTCTTGGGCAGACATCAGAGCGTTGATTTTGCTCTCAAGATCTTTCCTTTTCTCATCCTCACTCGTATCGGAGCTTGGACAAATTGAAGGTGGGATAACGGGGCCACCCCCTGTATTACCACCCCCAGCATTTTGGTTAACCGGAGGGTTCTCAGCATTGAGAGGTTCATCCTCATCTGAATCGCTACCCGCTTGGTCAGCGTGATTACGACGACTGGATTCGCTGAACTGATTAGACAGAGCTCGAATTTGTTGGTCGTGCTCTTCCCTCATCCGTAACATAGCCGTTTCCATCTCGATTTTGAAGGCCTCTTTCTGCTTAGCCAGGGCCTCCTCAAGTATCTTAGTTACTTGTTCGGCGCTGATCATAAGTGATCCATAAGGTTGCCCCGAGCTAGAAGCTGTGTCATCAGACGCTACGGCCGAGCAAGAGTCTGAATCAGTATCCGACGTCTCTTCTTCTAGAGAAAGCCCCTTTGGTACCCTTCGGTAGTCCTTCCGGCTAATGGCTCCTGACCGCAACCGTGTCATGCATCGGGATACCTCGGCAAGCTGATCCAAGTTGAAATATGGTGTTGATTTCCCCCTGCCAGCCATGTTAGCCGAGACTCTTGGATATTCGTCTTCTTGGCGGACGAATTTCTTTTTGTGGAACTGCTTGGGCTTGGAGAGTCTCTCGAACACCGAGATTCTTCTTAGGGTGTGAGCACAGCAGCATTCTGATAGCACCTCTTTGATTATGCTGGCGCACAGGCAGCGAGACTCCATGTCCTGTACATATTTCTTACGAAATTTTTCCATACCCCAGCTCTATAGTACAGCTCATTAGTTTGGTAATTGGAGCAACCTATAGAGCGTTGGCATGTGTTCCCCGGTACAATACCATCCTCATCAGATGAGTATGGTTTTCTTTGGGGATGGGATGCTTTGTTAGCTTTTTCAAAAGTGGCCCGTTCAATTTTACGCTTTTGTGAGCGTAGAAACTAAACGGGCTCTTGTGCTTCGACCCGCAACTCAATGCGGTCAGTGATAGGGGCTTTCCCTTTATCATCTTTCCTAGGGGGATTGATTCGACCCCCAATCTGATTTGCAACTTGGGGACCTTTCAATGGTCCCAGTCTTTCCTTGATGGGTACTCTACCTCGATTCACCGGTAAGGGACCGAGACGACCCTTCAAAGGAACCCTGGGTTTTGAATGATCCCCTTTGTTACCTGGCTCCGTTAAAGGCACCGGATCTGGTTTTGAAGAAGCTTTGGCAGCAACTCCACCTTTTTGTGTTTGAGGCGCTGGTTTTGGCTTTGGCAACCACACCCACTTGCTTGTAGACGGCTTTGTGGTCACCTCTTCTTTCTGCATTCCCTCCGCCTTTTGCAATAGGGCTCGGGCACGCGCAAGCAATGCACGGCGCTTCTTGATTCGCTCCTCGAGAGTGGAGCGATTTCTTTTGACGCGGATCCACTCACTTGCTTCTATTTTGGAGGGGAAGTTGGTTGCTTGCCGTGGTTGTGGCTCTTGGCGATATCTGGATTTTGGGTCCACGTTGTAGCAGACCCCATCCATTGATTCAGCGGCTTCAGCTCGTTGTTGGGCGAGGCGTTGACGCCGTCTTTGGCGAGCCCTCTTTGATGGAGCTGAAGCTGCATCATCAATCACCTTCGCAGCGGAAGGGAGATCTGGAGTTGCGACCTCGACCACGCTGAACGACGCGGGGGCGTTGCGTGGTGCGGAGGTAGCAACGGCGATGGGATCTTGGATATTGGAGCTGGAGATCCCGCGAGCCCTTCGGGGAGATGGAGTCTTCCCGCGCCTGTTTAGAGAGGCGGATCTGGAGGAGGAGAAAGAGAGGTCGGCGGCTGCGTCACTCCGATCTCGGCAGCGAGGTCGGCGGCTCCCACTATGGTCGCCAGCTTGTTTTCGGGAAAAGTTGCTGTTTTCATTGCTCTTTTTGAGATCTGTTACAACTTCAAACGTTACAACAGAATTTAAATGAAAACAAAGATATTACAACTTTAGCGAAAATAAACATGAGATCCCGGTTTGGTTCGGTCTCGCTTGCGTGGGTTGTTGGCTTATGACGGGGATGTTGATATCCGTGGACCGCCGACTCTTCAAGATCTTTTCCGAAAAAATCCGGCAGAGTTTCGTCTATCCGCGAAGGGATATAGAAACAGAACTTCATCGATCCGCGTGAGATCTCAGAAGTTTAAAGCTTATATCTCGGCTAAAACGAGACACTAGCTCTTCTTAGTGTCACCTGCGAAGGGTAACACCAAGGAAAAGATAGGGGGAATGAAGAAATTTGATGAAGAACTCTCACTCCTCGGTCCGGCAGGGCTTCGCCGCTCTCCTTGAAACTCCGACTCCTTACTCCGGCAGGGCTTCGCCGCTCCTCTCTGAAATTTCAGATCTCAAAGGCTAAAGCTCAAGATCAGAAATTTCTCTCCAAAAACCAAGGCCAAGAGAATGGAGACCCAAGGGGTCTATTTATAGGCACAAGAGGAGGCCTAGGGGCTACCCAAAAAGGTGTTTCGCCGTGTAATAATCTTGGAGACACCCCAAAAAGGTGTTTCGCCGTGTAATAATCTTGGAGACACCCCCAAAAAGGTGTTTCGCTGTGTAATAATCTTGGAGACACCCCAAAAAGGTGTTTCGCCGTGTAATAATCTTGGAGACACCCCCAAAAAGGTGTTTCGCCGTGTAATAATCTTGGAGACACCCTAAAAAGGTGTTTCGCCGTATAATAATCTTGGAGACACCCCCAAAAAGGTGTTTCGCCATGTAATAATCTTGGAGACACCCTTGGGGGGACCATGTGGAAGAGGCCAAAAGGAGGGGGGA
>BQKN01052049.1:0-10404 GCA_022839385.1 Asparagus kiusianus | reverse complement strand
ACAGGCCAACAACCCACGCAAGCGAGACCGTACCAAACCGGGCTCTCGTGTTTATTTTCGTTTAAGTTGTACCCCTTTGCTTTCATTTAAACTCTGTTGTAACGATTGAAGTTGTAACAGATACCAAAGCAATGAAAACAGCAACTTTTGACGAAAACAAGCTGGCGACCACAGTGGGAGCCACCGATCACGCTGCCGAGATCGGAGTGACGCAACCGGCCTTCAAGATCCGGGTGAATGAAGAGGTCGAGTACGAGTTCGACCAGCAGAAGTTTGAAGAGTACCTCTCCTCCTCCTCCTCCAGATCCGCCTCTCCAAACGGGCGCGGGAAGACTCCATCTCCCCGAAGGGCTCGCGGGATCTCCAACTCAAAGACCCAACATCCCGTCGCTGTTGCTACACCCGCACCAAGCAACGACCCTGTGTCGATCAGCATGGTCGGTGTTTCAACTCCATCTCCCCGAAGGGCTCGCGGGATCTCTAACTCAAAGACCCAAGATCCCGTCGCTGTTGCTACACCCGCACCAAGCAACGACCCCGTGTCGATCAGCATGGTCGGTGTTTCAACTCCAGCTCTCTTTCCCTACACAAAGGCGATGGAAGATGCAACTCCAGTTCTGTCTAAGAGGGCCCGCCACAGACGTCGTCAACACCTTGCTCGACAACTAGCCAAGGCCAGGGAGTTAGAAGATGGGGTGCGCTACACGGAAGACTTGAAGTTAAGGCAGCGACGAGAGCAGCAACTCCGGACAATCCACTCCTCCCCTAAAACAGAAACGAATGAAGGGGTTGGTGCCAAAAGCCCGTCCACGAGCAAGTGGGCGTGGTTGCTAAAGCCAGAACCAGTGCCTCAAACACAAGAAGGTGGAATTACTGCCCAAATTCCTTCAAAACCAGATCCAGTGCCTTCAACGGAGCCAGGTAACAAAGGGGATCATTCAAAACCCAGCTTTCCTTTGAAGGGTCGCCTCGGTCCCTTATCAGTGAATCGAGGTAGAGTACCCATCAAGGAAAGACTGGGACCATTGAAAGGTCCCCAAGTTGCAAATCAGACTGGGGGTCGAATCAACTCCCCCAAGAAAGATGATAAAGGGGAAACCCCTAGAACCGACCGCATCGGGTTGCGAGTCGAAGTAAAAGAGCCCGTTCAATTTCTATGTTCACAAAAACGTAAATTTGAACGGGCCACTTTTGAGAAGGCTAACAAAGCAACACATCCCCAAATGAAACCACGCTCATCTGATGAGGATGGTATCATACAGGGGAACACATGCCAACACTCTATAGGTGGCTCCAATTACCAAACTAAAGAGCAGTACTATAGAGCTGGGGGTATGGAAAAACCCCGAAAAGAGTATGTGCAGGACACGAAGAAATTCAGAAGGGGATCATCCCAATACTTCAGCTCGGATCAGCCTGCCGAGGCATCCCCATACATGACGCGGTTGCGAACAGGAGCCATCAGCCGGAAGGACTACCGAAGGGTGCCAAAGAAGCTTTCTCTAGAAGAAGAGACGACGGATACTGATTCAGACTCTTGCTCAGCAGCAGCGTCTGATGACGCAGCTTCTAACATCGGGCAACCTTATGAATCGCTTATGATTAGGGCCAAACGGGTAAATAAGCTACTTGAAGAGGCCCTGGCTAAGCGAAAAAAGGGCTCCAAGTTTGAAGCGGAAATGGCCGTGCAACAAATGAGGGAGATGCACGACCAACGAGTCGCAGTGCCAACCGTTCACCAAGGGGAACCAGTCCTCGCCACCAGAGACGGGGACGAGCACGGTCGACTGGCTGAAACGGGAACGATTACAACTATCCCCATGTCTGTTGAGAAGACCTAACAGGAGCCCATGCACCAAGATGTTCAAAACCCGATGCAGTCTCGAGTCAATCGGCAGATTGGAAGAGATAAACCGGGAAATTCAGATAATTCATACCACTTCGATGTTATGACCCAGTTGGCTAACATCCCAGTGAAAGTAACTCTACAAGAGTTATCACAGCTTTCAAAAAGCACGAGAGAGGCGTTCACCATCACTCCTGACCAACTCACTCAAATTGTTCAAGAAGCGCTAATCAAGCAGAAAGAAGAATTTGACGCTAAGATGGAGGCGGCCATGCAACAAATAAAAGGGTTGCAGGTTCAAGAACGTCAATTAGGGTCTAGTTGTTACACTATGCCAGTCACGCCTATTCCAAATAGGACGAGTGACAACGGTCCGAATCTAGATATGGTCATCAAAACTGATTCACCCCTCAGTAACACTGGGGGTGGTATGACCTCACCTTTCGATGACGCTGGGGGTGGCCCAAAGAGAGAGGAAGATAAAAAGCAGAAGAACGATGAGACCGTCGGAAACTTTTTAAAGAGATTCCGTAACAAAGCTATGAATTGCAGGGATCCAGTCAGCGAGGATTTTACTCTCAAGACTTGCCACAACAATTTGTCGTCAGACATCCTCGAAGCCATGGGAATGGCGCCGCCAAAGACCTGGAAGGACTTGAAGGTGCGAGGACAAAGAGCCGAGCGATTCCTCAAAAGGAAGAAGGCCGAAAGAGGGCAAATCACAAACAACGCTCCACAACAAAACTTTGTCCCCAAGGGCAAAGGAAAAGCACATGCGAATGCTGTGGACGCAAATCAAATGTTCGAGGTGCAAGCACAGCCACAGCAGCAGCAACAAAAGGCACCTCAACAATCGAAGTGGCAACAACAGCCTCAGAAGCAAAAGGCCGTGGAGCCAAAGTTCCCAAAGGTCTGCTCCTTCAAGAACGATGATGACAAAATCAAGCTCCCACCCATCAAAGATCAGGAGGAAGCTAATCAGATTTCAGACCCAAAATATTGTGGGTACCACAGGAGGATTCTTCATCCCACCAAAGGCTGTTTTGCTTTAAAGAAAAGCATCCAGGCCTTGATTGAAGCCGGTGTCTCAATCACAGAACAAACCGAATGAGAGCAACCAGCGACACTCCGAAAAAGTATATGAGTATAAACTGCTTCTTGCAAGACTCCAACGGGAATATGAGTATAAACTGTTCCTTTGTATCTAACGGGAAGTTCTTGGAGAATATTATACGTAATATTCTTAAGGATAACCCGAGACCAATACTACTTATTGAACCAGTCTCCTGATGATTTTCAATAAGTTGAACCCAAAGCGGAAAGACCATTCGTAGTAGAAACAGTTTACTCGAACGGTGCATATCGCCTAGTCACCAAAGATGATGACCAGCTTATGATGCCAAATAAATGGCAAATTTCTGAAGAGATACTATCCTTAGTATCCTCAGAAGAATTGAGGTACCGGGAAGTTCCCGGAAGAATACCACATCGGGGTATTCTTAGGGATAACCCGGTCACTGATGAACAAGAAATCAATATTCGAAGTCCGAATGTTCTTGTTTAACAGAGTCTAACACTCTTTTGATGAGATGAGATCTAATCATTCAATGGATTACTCCTCCCTCAAGAAACTTTCAGTGGTTTTTGGACTAATCATAGTCTCCACCACACAATTCCCACTTGGTCAAACCTTACTATAGTTAGGACCACAACCAAAATCCCCTCTCGATTCCTCCAATGAACGAGAGGTCCACAAATAGAGCAATCAAACTTTCTTACAGTTGTGATCGTTCTAAATTCCCGCTTGGTCAAACCTTACGACAGTTAGGACCAAAGCCAAATTCCCCTCTCGATTCCTTCAATGAACGAGAGGTCCACTTTCAAATCGAGCGATCAAACCTTCCTACGGTTAGGATCGTCTCAAACCTCCCATTCGGTAACCAAACCTTACGACAGTTAGGGTTATCCGAATCTTTTCATCCTTCGGATCCTGGGGGTGGAGATCCCACCTCGAGTTTCCTTTCCTACTGAAGATAGAATATAAAATTCTTCCTCTTCAGAGTCGAATGACCAAACCTTACGACAGTTAGGGTCGTTTGAACCTTTTGATTCGGTAACCAAACCTTACGACAGTTAGGGTTATCCGAATCTTTTCGATTCTCGGAGTGGAGATCCCACTTCTAGTTTCATCCTTCGGATTCTGGGGGTGGAGATCCCACCTCGAGTTTCCTTTCCTGCTGAAGATAGAATATAAAATTCTTCCTCTTCAGATTCGAATGACCAAACCTTACGACAGTTAGGGTCGTTTGAACCTTTCGATTCGGTAACCAAACCTTACGACAGTTAGGGTTATCCGAATCTTTTCGATTCTCGGAGTGGAGATCCCACTCCTAGTTTCACCTGTCGGATCCTGGGGGTGGAGATCCCACCTCGAGTTTCCTTTCCTGCTGAAGATAGAATATAAAATTCTTCCTCTTCAGAGTCAAATGACCAAACCTTACGATAGTTAGGGTCGTTTGAACCTTTCGATTCGATAATCAAACCTTACGACAGTTAGGATTATCCGAATCTTTTCGATTCTCGGAGTGGAGATCCCACTTCTAGTCTCCTACTTTTCCCTGTCTTTGCTTCTAGGAAAGACAGAGATGAAGTCAACGCCTAACACACGTTACCGGGTAGTTTTTCCCGTGAGAAAGACGAAGTCTATGTATTCAAAATCATAGCACTAAGTCTAAGAGAAGCAATTTGCTTAGCACAACGTTACATGCGGAACGGATTTAGACAATTCGCATGCTAGCCCGATGCAAACGGCAATCGGTAAAGGCAAGTCAAACCCGTTGAGGGCTGGGGGTTTGCCAATAATCCCAAAGTCTGTACCTAACACGTATAGCCGGTTTAGTTTTTTTTTACACTACGGCAGATCAAGCCCATGGAGGACTTGGGGGTGTACCAAAAATCCTATGAAGAAACATCAGGAGGAAAGCAAATGCAGAGTCTCTTATAATAGATCAAGACAAAAGCATACAACAATAAGTTCGTCAACCCGAAGGCAACCGACGGCCAAGAATATGAGACTCTAAACCAGAGAGCCTGTCCATATAGTCCTGCTCGAACTCCGCCTGTAGGCTAGCTCGGACAGAATCTTCAGAACTGTTGAGAACCTCCGCGGCTTCGCGTTGCAGCTTCATCAACCCCTCCTGTGCTGATCCCAGCTTGTCGAGTGTCCATTCACGAGATCGCTCCAATCCAACCAGGTCCTCGGTGATTATAGCAGCAGACTCTTCGGCACGTCCCAAGGCCTCCTTCAGCCTAGCTATCTCTGCACGAGTGGAATCTAGGGAGCTGAGTAACTCGCCTCTGCTGGTGTCCTTCCTCGCCAGAGCGGCCATCAGCTGTCCGACAGTATGCTCACGTGATCGGAGCTCGCTACTAATGGAAGATCTCAGGTCACGCCACTGCGTCAACCTATCCTCCACCTGAGAAGATGCAAAAGAGGAAGCTCCACCAGCCTTCAGCTCCCTCAGCTCTCGAACCTCTGACTCCAGGGCAGCGAATTCAGCAGTGAAAGAATCGGCCAGCTCCGGATGTCCTTCCTCCCTCATCATCATCATATGACGAGAGAAGGAACGTCTGAACTGATCGAAACAGCATCCCCTGTGAAGAAGCTTCTCGATCATGCCATTATAGAAGGTCGTAAAATATCCCAGGTCCATACGAAAAACGTCTCGGTCTGGATCGGTATCGACCAAAAGAGCGCGGACATGCTCATAAAGAGAAGATCGAGGTCCTGAAAACAGCAATACGAGAAGCTAAGGGACTATCAAAAATAATCAGAAAACCCGAAGGAGGAATTCGAGGCATACCTATACCGGTAGAAGTCCCCTCGGGTTGAGATCCGACAGAAGCCGAAGTCACGACAGGAGTGGTCATGGGGGGTGTATCAACCCTCATGGGCAAGTCAGTCGTACTACTCGGTGGAGGTGGAAAAACACCCGTAGCTGTAGCAGCATCAGGCACATCGCCTGGTCCTACAGTTAAGCTTTCTTATTAGCCAAAATGAAAATTTAGGCAAGTAAAGAAAAGCGGGATTGGATATATACCTGTGAATGAACCACTCCCAAAGAGTGGTCTCATAGGTATTTCCGAAGTCTATTCGGCCAACATATCGGCCAGCAATCCAGCATCGGGCCTCGAGAAGCCGGGAACAGGAGCATGCTCCCGTACCCCGAAGCCTACATCTGGAAAGACTCCATCCTCAGCTAGTTCTTCTCTGGCAGCATCTGCAAGACAACCAGAGGGTTGGAGAGATGCACAAAAGAGAAAGCAAAGCACAGAATTCCTAAGAAGGATATCCTTGAATAGAGATATACCTGAGTATGGGATGATGGGATCGACGCTGCTCACCGGCTCAAGATCAATATTCAGGTCAATGCCTAAGGAGCCATCGTGAAGAGCGTCGCACATTTCTCGCATAAAGCAATCCATGTGGTCGGATCCAGGAAATGCCGGAGCCGGGGGAAGCTCACCTTCTTCAAAGATCCCTGAAATCCAGAACACGATTATGAATCCCAAAGGTAAATCACCCCAAAGCAACAAAAATGCATTCAAAATGTGTTATCTTCCTCACCACCGGCAATGTCGGTTAAGTCCGCTCCACACGAACGCCGATCCCTAGGTGGCTTGGGAACAGTCTTTTTCCTCTTCAAAGTACCAGCTCTGCTGGAACCCACAGGTCGATCATGCGCAGGCTTACTACTCATAGTAGCTCGGTCATCAGGCCCTGAGCCCGTGAAGTGAGAAGCAAGTGGCTCATGATCACCAGAGATCCTGCCTAAAATGATGACATTCATAAATGCCAGCTGGATTCAAGAAAGGAAATCAAAGGGTATATGACAAACCTGCACCGAGTTCTCTTTGGTCAGTGTCTATATCCGCAAACTCCCCATCAGGAGTCTCAACCTCGTCATCCATAGGGAGAGACCCTGCATCATCTCTGCTGGAGAGGGAGGATTTACCACGCCTCTTCCTCTGCTTCCGAGCAATCGCAGCCTTACGAGCAGCCATCATGGCGGCCTGCACTGAGTGATCGGACTCCAACTCTGAAAGGCTCTTCACGCCTATGAATTCATAAGCAGAAAGAAGCCACTTGCAGCTGAGAAAAGTGATCATCGGCTTGCGCCTATAAGAGGGAAGAGCAAAGCGGGCCCCAGTGCAGCCCGCCATGGTCCACAACCACGCTCGCACGCCGTCAACTAGTCCTCCCTCAACCCTCAAACCGCGGCTGGGGTTCCCGATATATAGCTGGTCATAGCCGAATTGACGAGCAAAGCGGCAAGGGAGGTAAGGCTCTATATAGCATCGGTTCTTCACCCGGAAGACAAGATATCCGACACGGATGTTAATCAACCAACGGAAACAGCCGATGTCGAGAATGGTGCGGTTACTCCGGGGCTTCTCCTCATCAATCAACACGTCACCATATCGGCCTGAAAACTGAGGGAAGCACTTAAAGAACTCCCAGCCCTTGCGGACTTGAAGCTCCTGCTGAACGTCCTCGAATTTCTTCCCGAGCCATTTACTCTTCTCCAACAGCTGCAGATATGGAACAGGAACATCAACAGCATTAGGCGCTGACATCAGTCCAGGACGGTGAAGAACGAGCCACGCCATCAGATATGCGTAGGGAAGCTCAACCTTAGGACAGATAAGCTCGGTAGATATCTCAGGACCCACCTGAGTAAAGCTACGGACCACGCTCCTAAGCCCGCAATGGATGCTGGCCACCATCGCCGGAAGCAAAGAAAGCTCTCTCCCATAAGCTAACTGAACCGCGGGAAAAAGCACCTCAAGAGGTAAGGCATCCGAAGACTGATGAGGAACAACACACTTCTTCAACCAGAGAGCAAGATATCCTGCCAACAGAGACCTAGGCTCTATGGACTTCTGCGCACGGCGGAGGAACGAGCGAAACTTGGTCCCCGCGGGGAAAGCTCCCTCAGCGCTGGCAAGGGTATAGGATTGGGCCCCGCTCTTCTCCACCAACTCGTTAACGGCAGTGACAGTCAAAATATCTAGCTCGCGAACAAGGTCGCTAGAGCTACCCTCCAAGTTCTGGAACAAATAAGTAGCGAACTGCTTCAAGCTAATCTTCCTCTTTGTCTTCGCCGGGGGGGAAATCAGGGTCAATGAGGTATGATAATGGCAAGTGAGGTCCCAGAGAGTGGCATACATATCGGGATCATCCTGCTTTAACCTCCACAACCGCTGGTTCGAAGGGAAATACTCCTGGTAAGGGTAATCTCCCATCGGGAGACCAGAAACCTGATGCATCTCGTGGAGAGCCAACCCCAACTCTCCATCACCAGTCAGGAAGGTGTTGCTATCAGGCATGTACGTCTCCAACAATGCCAAGAAATGGCGGCAGCTGACGGGAAGTCCATACATAGTAGCCCGTATAGGCACATACAGGCCACTGCTCTTCAAAATCTCCTCCCAACGGCCCAAGACGTAGCCGGTCATACGGGGCCACCACCCCTTGGGTAAGGAAGAAGCCCAACCATAGCATCGATACTCCGGGTGAGGAAGCCTTCTCCCAAGGAGAGCCAAACGGTTCCTCACTGTAGAAGCAACTGTAAACATCTCATCTGGGGGTGCGGCGCCAAGACCCATGATCCCGGGTCGTAGGCCACGAACAGGATGATATCCGCCGGAACCAGGGGTCTTTCCATGAGAAATGTACCCACACTGAACCCGCACAGCGTCATCAGTGAGCTTCCAGGACATCCGTCTCTCCACACCTTGCCCCTCCAGATGAGTAAAGGAGTAATGGCGAGGGATGGAAGGAATATACAGAAGGGCACTCTCCTCAAGAGTTAACCAATGCTCCTCTGGGAGAGTCAATATGTCGGGATCCTCCACATGATCCCCGAACAAGAAAGCCGGCTTCTTCAAAGCCTGGGTGGACATAGCATCCGCGGTAAAAGTAGCGTCGGTGAGGAGCTGGCGTAAACAGTGGCGCCCTCCATCCCGTATTAGGCGACTGGACTCGTCAGAACGATCCCCGTCAAACTGCGGGAACGGATCAACCGCTGGCCTAGCAAAAGCCGAAGAGAAGACCTCGCGGCTACAACCGGTGTTCGCATGAGCAGGGAAGCTACCACCAGGAAAATCGACTGCAATGTAGCAAAAGGGTCAAAACACTTATCTCATAAAAGCAAAATGAGATTGTTCACGGGATAATTGGTGAAGACGATTTCGAGTGCCCTACACCGGGAAGACGGTATATGCCGTCACGTGAATCACGTGATAATGCATACCGACCTATAAGGTGTAAGGCAACACGAGATCGCCCCAACATACCCGAAGACTTGAATTGGCTAAGCAAAACAAGTCTGAAACCTTAACCCCCGCGGGAGGGGTATCGGTTCTTCCTTCATGACCCGCGAGAGGTCAATCCGGGATACAGAAAATCAAAATCCTCACCCCCATAAAAAGAAGTCGCTGGGGATGATGTCGCGGGAGCCTCCTCCTCGCTATGCGGCGGACGAGAGTGACTCCCGGAAGGTCGAGATCGGCGGGGAGACATCGCAAATCTGCAGTGAAGAGCAGTACATTAGGTACAATATATATACACGAAATATCGGAAAAAAAGGGAAATTAAGCACTTGGACTTGAAATCCTATAAACAAATAGGACTTTACAGTTAAAGTCTAATTAAACCTACGAATTTCGTGCACGCAAAACGATAATCGTCATTTCGCGATAAATTTTGGTGAAATACCCAAAATACCCCCGTGCTCAAGGCCAAATTCAAGTCAAGGACACGTGTGACTCGGGTCATGGTCATTATACTTGATCATCTAACATCCCGGTACCATATAACTCTGATCAAATTTTGCAAATAAGTCCTTTTGTAGAATTTGGTCAATTTTACATAAAAACCCCTCCTCGAACTTTTGGTTTTACATCCACGTGCCTTTACCAAAAATTCGATCAAGAGTTTGGGGTCAACACTCTCTGAATTTCAGCCCCAAATTCGTGGTCATTTTGCAAATTAGACCCCAGAAAATTATATGGGCTGTTTTGCAAATAACCCCCTCCAAACAATTCCTTGATCCCATTGCATAAAGCACCCCACATTTTTGAGTATGAATCAAAACCCAACAAAATTTCAGTCCTATTCATGTTTGCACAAAGACCCCCACGAAATTTCAGCCCTATTTTGCAAATAAGCCCCTATAGTTTCGGTTTTGCAATAAACCCCCCATAATTTCGGTTGTTTTTGCAATGAAACCCCCCAAATGCTTATTTCGCCCATAAACCCCTATTTATTGCAAACATAAATGTACAATCTTTGCAAGAAAATAGGAGGATTGAGGAGGGGAACATACCAAATCAAAGGGGCCTTCCTTTGAGCTTGAAAATAGGATTTGAAACCCTCGTTTGGAAGAGGAGAAAAATCCGGCAAATGGGTACCCGCCGGAAAATCCAACTCTCTTGAGAGAGTGATGGGTTCTTCAATGGTGGAGGTGAGCTTGAGAAAGAAGAAGATAAAAAAA
>BQKN01052042.1:0-15110 GCA_022839385.1 Asparagus kiusianus | reverse complement strand
CTGAGAATTTGCGAATTGGTCCCTGTTTACCCCACGTTGTTCTCCTTGGCGAGGCAATCGGGAAGAGCCTTGATTCTCCTTGGTGAGGATTAACGCTTCAAAGATATGTTTTGCTTGGTCAAAACCATATCTCAAAATAAAGGGGGCGAATTGACGCTGCATTGCGCTTCATAAGGCAGGGATCCTCGATGCACCCTATCTTATGATTGTACAATGTGGCCAAATCGTCTCACCCTTTATAAGGCAATGACTCTATCTTAGCTATTTGTAAGATGAGTTCAATTTCCTTTTATAACCGAGACTAACCCGTGTTTAATTGTCTATTCTGCAGTGGGGTACCCTTCTGGATCGTTCTCAGCCCACACAGTCTATGGGCGTCGTGGCGAGCATTACTCGACCTCTGACAATCCTTCCCCTATTCCAGCTACTCCTCAGTTTGCTTCGGGCACGTCGACTGAGGTTGCCCAGGTGGTGAGGGAGGGTGGTCATCGAGCTATTCGCCAGCTGATCACAGATGCTCCTTTTGTGAAGGACGCCAGCTCTACTCAGCCTCTCCGGAAGAGCGATTTCCTATTTGGTGATTCTGTCGATGACCCAGAAGCCGTGTTCATTGACGCTGAGCAGTGGCTTCACAAGACCGGCGGTGGCTTCATATACGTGCCAGAAATTCCTCGACATCGCTCGTTGACTGAGCTCAGGTGTCAGGCCGTGACGCGCGAGATGTCGTGGCGTTTGACAGTGGATCATGAGAGCGTCCATTGCGGCTATATCACCCATCAGGCAGCTCCTGGTTCAAGCAGGAGTCACATCACCGGATTGCATCCCGGAGTGTTGGGACTAGATGCACCACCACGTAACGAGTTTCTCGCCACTGCTTCGACTTTGAGGAATCGCCTCGCTGCTCTAGGACGGGAGATGCCTGCGACTCGTCACAGGATTTATGGTTGGGTCCACTCTTCGGACAAGTCTTGGTGGAGTCGCATGACGACATACGTCTTGAGCCGCTGGGGCGAGGAGTTGCACGCTTGCGGTTTGTATACTGCCGTTCGTGCCACCATGTATAGCCTGCCTGTCAGTTTGAGACATTTCTGTGCTTTGTTCGAGTTATATAATCCAGACTCGAACACTTTTCTGACCCGTCAGGGGGAGTTGGGCTTGGCTCTTCATGAGATGCATAGGATTTCTGGCTTGACCATGGGGCAGATGTTATACCAGGAGTATTTCCCTTCCAGTCATGAGTTGAGTCAGCTGAAGGATCGCATGCCCGACCGTTACGAGACTCTATGGGATCTCACTTGCCATTACCATATCGCTTTGGCGCAGTCTGAGCCTTTAGCCAAGAGGACGAAGGCCTCTGTAAGTCTGAAGCAGTTCGCGAACTATTTGTTCAAGAACTTGGAGAGCAGTTCTGGCGAGGATATTTGTGAGTTGGCCCCACTCACTCCTTCAGAGGTGAACCATCTACTGAAGAAGATTGATGCTCATTCCTATACCACCAGCAGTCCTGAGGGTGGCTTTCCTGCGAAGACCAAGTTCAGATCTTTCTTATGGCATGCGACCACACCGATTCAGCCGATGACTCTTCTTGCCGGCTTTCTTGCTATCTGGTTGAAGAAGTGCGTGGTTCCATACCAGTCTGGGGATGCCTTGCCCTTGGAGGTACTCTTCCCAGCAGTTCAGCTCGCATACAAGAAGGAACTCTCACTTCTTCCGGTGATGGTGGCTAACATTCACCGAGGACTTCGACAGCTTTCCAGTGCATTCACACGGAAGGAGACCGATTTGCCAGGTCAGATTCCCACGCTTAAGGTAGAGCTTCCGTACGCTTATTTGATGGCCTGGTTCGTCCTTCACCGTCCGGACATGATGTCGGTGCCGAACGCCACAGATCACTCTGTTCCCCTGCTGCAGTTGCTTGAAAATGGTAGGTGGGAAGGTCGCGGGTTTTCTGATGTCCGACAGCAGCTGCAGGTCCACAAGTGTTGGGCATTCTCCACTTGTTTTCCGCAGTTCTCCGGCCGATATGGCGAGTGCTTGACAGACGATGAGAGGCCGAGAGAGAATCGGACCCACTTAGACATTGGCTGCTTTAATTGGCTGGTGAACATCAGGCCCGGCTATCTGACTTTCCGGGTGAGGAATGAGTGCTTCATAGAGCCATATCTACCCTGCCGATTTGCTCGCCAGTTTGGCTACGATCAGCTTTACATCGGGAATCCTCGTCAGCAGCTTCGGACCCACAGTGGTTTGGTGGACGGTCTTCGTGCATGGTTGTGGACCGTGACTGGCTGTACCGGCGCTAAGTTCAGCCTTCCGAGTATTGATCGGTAGTTGAATCTCACCTTCTTGAGCTGCAAGTGGTTATTAGCAGCCAACAAGACTATCCCTGTGAAACCGATTGCGGAGCTAGAGGCTGAGGAAGCTTCTCGGGTTGACTCGCATAGGATTCGGGAGAAAGCTCGATCACAGAGGACACAGAATAAGACTCGCCGAATTGATGAAGATGGCCATAGGTCATTCCATTCCACAGACGAGGCTTCCGGCGGAGATCCCGAAGATTGTGATGACTCTTCTGAGCGAGGTTTGCTATTCATCTTTTCCTTCTATTTTCTAGAAGTATTGAAACTGACTATAGTTCAATGTTTCAGGGACTACAGCTGATCATGATGAAGAGTTCTATCCTCCTCCTCGGGCGAGACCTTCGATCCCCACTGCTAGGCGGAAGAGGTTAGTCCGTAAGCTGCCTGCAGCTTCCCGAGCTTCCGATACGGACCTAGCTGGTGATGATCCTGCCAGTGACGGAGGTAACATTTATCCTGAGAACTATTCCTCTGGTTACTCAGCGCATTGACTTATACTTCTCCCTCTCTATATAGGAGCGCGTGAGGAGCATGAGATGAGTCCTGATCCAATCCCCGTATCTCCCGATGAGTCTGATCCGCTACCCCCTGTAGAGAGGCCTACAGGGGTTGCTGACATTGGAGAGGAGGGCAATGTAGGACCCGATTCCGTGAATCAAGGTACATCTAACACTGACAACGTATTTCTTTAGATGATACACCAAATGAATTTGTGTACCCTCTAACTGTCCTCTACCTCTTGCTTCTTCAGATAATTTGCAGGAGGCGAATCCTGGAAATGAAGAGGCCGATGCACCCGTGAGAGGTAACTCATTTCCATCAGTTGTAGTCTCTTCACTTTTCTTTGGCACTGATATCCTTTTATGTCAGATTTCTCCATCGATGACTTCGACGAGGGAAGCTTGTTTGCGGACACTCCTATGATGCGCTACATATATAGCTCACCTCAGATTGAGGACCAGCTACCTGGAGACATGTTTTCTGAGCCCGCCTTCGCTGAAAAACCTGAGGATGGTTCCTTTGAAGGTATGTGCTTCTTTCTGAGTTAATTATAGGACTAGCCAATCTTGACTAATGCAACTATAATGTAATGCCTCTGCGAATTCCGTTTTGAATCTGGCAGGAGCTTTTGTTGAGAAAGACCCTGTTGAGCCGGCTGTGAGACCAACTATACCAGTTGATGCACCTACAGCCATTACACCTCCACTACCCCCAGCGGCTCAAGAGGAAGAAGGTATAAGTTAACTCATTGAAGAGTGTTATTCCTTTTTCTTATCAAGACTTTTGACGGACTTCTCCCTCTCTTTTGTATAGGGCGTTCTTCTCGTCTTCATGTCTTAGTAAAGGAGTTGTTATCCGACGATGATCCCGACAAGATCGTTATCTGTCTAGAAGTTCGCTCCTTCTTCTCCTTTGTGAAGGCTATGATTGGCAAGCTTTTCCACAGTGGACTTTCCCTTCACCAGTTCAAACCTTTCCTTGATTCCAGAATCAATTTAATAAGGGAGGCAGGATACCTAGATTTGGCGAAGGCCATAGTTGACGATCTCGACTGCTTAGAGCGTGAGCTTCAGATGTTTCGTGAGCTTCAAGATACCGGTGCTTCTTCCTTCATTGCTGCTGAGCTGGATACTCGTTTACAGTCACTGCGCGAGACTCAGCTTCTTGATGATCTTGAGGTTCAGGTGCAGCGAGACCGAGTAGCTCGAGTTGAGACTGGCCTTGCTACCAGGTTATCTTCTCTTGCCGAGCTCGATTCTTCTCTCACTTCCTGTGCGGCCGAGATAGACCAGCTCAGAAGAGCACTCCGTGAAAAGGAGGAGACTTTTGATGTTCTTCAGATGACGAAGACACAGGACCAGCAGACCTGTACGGCTTTGTCTGATGAGTTGAAGTCCTTGAAGCAGAAGCTATCCGAGACAGAAGAGACTGCTGCGAAGACTTCGGCCGCCACTGAGGAGTCCATTAGGGCTGAGCTTAGCCAAGCTTATGATGATAAGCTGTCTAAGTTCAGTCAGCAGATTTTTAGCCACGGGTTTGATGTTTGATTTTGTTTACTGAGTGATTTTGACTTTTGACTCTTTTAGTGAATCCCCTTTTTATCTTTATTATGATTCGTCATTCCATTTGAAATGATTGACCACAATACTCATAGGATTTTTGGCAAACCCTCAGCCATCAATGGGTTTGGTTAGCCTTTACCGACTACCGTTTGAGTCGGGCTAGCACGCGATTTGTTTAAATCCGCTCGCATGTAACGTTATGCTCAGAGATTGAATTCTCTGAGACTTTGTGCTATGATGTCGAATACATAGACTTCGCCATTGTTACGGGAATAGGCTACCCGGCGACACGTGTGAGGTGTTGGCTTTAGGATTTTTGGCCAACCCCCAGCCTCTAACGGATTTGATTAGCCTTTACCGACTACCGTTTGAGTCGGGCTAGCGTGCGGATTGTTTAAATCCGTTCCGCACGTGACGTTAAGCTAAAAGAGTTAACTCTTTTAGTGCTACGATATTGAATATGTAGCCCTCGTCTTTCTCCTGTGAAAAGACTAAACAGCAACGTGTATGAGACGTTGACTTAGGATTTTTGGCAAATCCTCAGCCTTTAACGGATTTGATGTGCTCTTACCGACTACCGTTTGAGTCGGGCTTACATGCGGATTGTTTTAATCCGTTCCACATGTGACGTTGCGCTAAAGGAATGAACTCCCTTAGACTTTGTGCTACAACTTTGAATATGTAGGCTTTGCCATTGTTATGGGAATAGGCTACCCAGCAACGTGTATTAGACGTTGGCTTATCCCTGTTTAGGCTTTGGGATAAAGGTCCCCAGAGTCAGACTCTGGTATCTTTTTCTACGGGTAAAGATCAAACCGACGACGCGTGTTAGGCATCGACATATCCTTTCTTAGGATTCAGGATGAAATTCCCCATGCGAGTGAGGCATGGATTTCGGTGTTTATTAATAACAACCCGCCACAATGTTGAATATGCGGACGGGTGTTCTTTTTAACGGTTAAGAACTAACCGGCCACGCGTGTTAGGCGCGGACTTATCCTTACTTAGGTTTCAGGATAAAATACCCCAGAATCGAACTCTGGTATTTTTTTCAATCGGAAAAAGACTAAACCGGCAGCGCGTGTTAGGCGCAGACTTATCCCTGCTTAGGTTTCGGGATAAAATACCTAGAATGAATCCTAAATTGGTAAATTTTGGAAAAAGAGTTGGTGTGGGGAAGGAAGAATTTTATATTCTATTCCCCGAACAAGGAAGGAAGAATTTTATATTCTATTCCTTGACTCTGGAAAGGAAGAATTTTATACTCTATTTCCAGTGCAAGAAGGAAACTAGAAGTGGGATCTCCACTCCGAGAATCTGGAAGACGCTGACAAACTTTCCTTTTATAGGATTGGTTATCAGATCGAAAGATGAGTTCTTCGTTTATCGAAGAGAAATTTCAACTTCAGTTACAACCATAAAAAGGTTGAACCCAAGAGAAAAGAAATGGAGTTCTTTTGTTCATCGAAAGGGGACTCCGAACTGAGAGTGAACCTTTTCGGTGGACTCACTGTCAATTAAAATTGATCAGCGAGGGATTTTGGTGGTAAAAATAAAATTGGGTTATCCTCTAGAATATTAAGTGTAATATTCTTCAAGGAACTTCCCGATAAATGAGTTGTCCTGAACGTACTAGGGATAGTACTTTTTTAAAAACTTCCCATTTATTGGCATTAATTGCCTGTTACCCTCTAAAGAAATTAGGTGGTAAGCACCGTTTGAATAGACTGTATCTATTACAAACGGTCCTTCCCACTTAGGTTCAAATTTACCTTTCTTCTTGGAGGTGAGGATTATTGGTCGGCGAGCAGCGAGGACCAGATCTCCTTCCTTGAAGCTTCTTTGACGAACCCTTTTGTCAAAAGCCCTGGATATCCTAGCCTGGTAGAACTCGATGTGTTGTTGAGCTTCCAAGCGCTTTTCGTCCAGCCTTTCGAGTTCCTCGAGACGCTTCTGATGCTGCTCTTCGGTCGTCATCTCCGTTGCGAGAGCGATCCGAAGGGAGGGTATTTGAATCTCCAACGGTAGCACAGCTTCGCATCCGTAGACCAACGAATATGGAGTAGCTCCCGTAGGTGTGCGTATGGTAGTGCGATAAGCCCAGAGTGCTTCTCCGAGTTTATCGTCCCAATCTCGCTTGTTGGTCTTCACGAGTTTTGATAAGATCTTGATGATCGTCTTGTTGAAGGCCTCAGCTAATCCGTTAGCGGCAGGGTAATAAGGTGTTGACGAAACATCTTGGATCTTGAACATGTCACAGAACCGGATGAAGGCGTTGCTTATGAATTGCGGACCGTTGTCATGAATGATCCGCCTCGGCACGCCATGTCGGTATATGACGTGATGCTTGATGAAGTTGATGACGTTGTTCGTCTTTACTTCTTTAAGCGGAATGGCTTCAGCCCACTTTGAAAAGTAGTCAGTGATAGCGAGAATGAATCGATCACCTTTGACTGAAGGCGGAAAGATAGGACCGACAATGTCCATACCCCATGTCTCGAATGGCCAAGACGTGGTTGATGTGTGTAATCGCTCCGGTGGTTGGTGCATATAATTCGCATGCACCTGGCAAGCGTGACATTCTCGAGCGTACTCAATCGCGTCACGAACCATTGTTGGCCAGAAATATCCCATTCTTCTGATTCGATCATACAGCTTGGGACCAGGCTGATGCGCACCGCATTCTCCTTCATGTGCTTCCTTAAGAACTTCTTTTGCTTCTTCATTCGAAAGGCATCGGAGAAGCAAGTCATCGTACCCCCGGCGATACAGCGTACGGGTCTCGGTATTGTAAAAGAACCGTGGTGCTCTTCGGCGGATAGATTCTTTTTCTTTTACATCCTCTGGTAAAATGCCATATTGGACGTAATCAATAATGGGAAAGCGCCAATCTTGGGACTCGGACCCGATTTGGGTTGAGTTCACCTCTTTGGCGTTCTCGTTTTTATCATCCTCCTCTTCAATATCCATATCGTATATGGGTACGCAGAGTTGGTGTGATCTTACTGTGACTAGCAGTTCAGTTTCGGGCGGTTGCGCGAGTGATACTGCTAGTGCTGCCAGTGCATCTGCATAAGCGTTCTGAAGACGCGGGATATACTCAATGTAAAATTCTTCAAAAGAATCTGCCACTCTGATGGCCTCCTGGTGGTATGGAATCAGATCTGGGTTTCTGACTTCATATTCCCCACGAACTTGGTTGACAATTAGTTGAGAATCTCCAAAGGCTTCGAGATATTCGACCCCCAGCTCTTTGGCGAAACTGAGTCCTATGAGGAGTGCGTTATACTCGGCTACGTTGTTAGAGCATGGACTCGTCAGCGAATAAGCTCGAGGTATCACGTACTTCCCTGGGGAAACTAAGACAACTCCAACTCCAGAAGTGACCTTATGGCATCCCGGGGTTACTGCTTTATTGACTGCTCTCGAGGCACCATCAAAGTATAACTGCCATACTTGTTGGTGTGACGTGGTATTAACCTCGTGGGTTTCATCTGGCAAGTCATCGTATACCTCAACCGTATCTGTTGTCGGGCTTTCCGCCAAAAGATCACAAATCGCCTGTCCTTTGACCGACTTCTGCTGTTTGAAGTGTAGATCATACTGGGACAAGAAAAGGGCCCACTTTGCTAACCGTCAATTCATCGAACCTGGTTGAGTCATGAACACTCGTACCGGATTAACATTGGCAATGACATAAATCGTCTGGCCAACTAAGTAATGTCGCATCTTCTGCACCGCAAACACCAATGCAAGACATTCTTTCTCGATCATCGGGTATCGAGACTCGGCGCCTATCAAGGTCCGACTTAGATAACAAACTGCCTGTTCGTGACCATTATCATCGTCTTGTGCTAATAAAGCACTTATCGAATGGTTCATCGCCTTGATATAAATCAAGAACGGTTTACCTGATTTTGGTGCAACAAGAACAGGTGGATTCATTAGATATGCCTTGATATCTTCGAATGCCTTCTGGCAAGCATCGTCCCAAATAAACGATACGCCTTTCTTGTTTAGCTTCGAAAATGGTTGGCACTTCCCGGAAAGATTTGAAATGAATCTCCGGATATACGCTAAACGCCCTTGCAATCCTCTGAGTTCCCTTAGGTTCTTCGGGGGTTGCAATTCATTTATCGCCTTTACCTTGTCTGGGTCGATGTGTATACCCTTGGTGGTAACGACGAATCCAAGGAATTTTCCGCTGGACATTCCGAGGAAGGATTTTGTTGGATTCATCTTCAATTGATGACTCCGCATGAGATCAAACATTGTTCTCAAGTCCTTGATGTGATCTTCTTTGCTGCGGCTTTTCACCACCAAATCATCAACGTAGCATTCAACTGTTTTCCTGAGGTGTTTCTGGAAAATCTTAGTCATTGCTCGTTGGTACGTGGCACCTGCATTCTTCAGACCAAACGGCATCACCGTGTAGCAGAAGATACCGAGGGGCGTTCTGAATGCCGTGTGCTTTTCGTCATCCGGGTGCATTTTGATTTGATTATACCCCGAAAAGCCGTCCATGAAGGACATTCTTTCGAATCCACATGTATTGTCAATAATGACATCTGTGATCGGGAGGGGAAAATCATCTTTTGGACATGCTTCGTTCAGATTCCTAAAGTCGATGCAAATTCTGATCTTGCCATTTTTCTTCATGACTGGAACGATGTTGGCTAACCAGTCTGGATGTTGTTCTTCTCGAATAAATCCTGAGTCGATCAACTTTTTAACTTCAGCCTCGATTGCTTCCATGATCTGCGGACGAAACCGTCTTTGCTGTTGCTTGACAGGTTTGGCATCCGGCTTGATGTCGAGGCGGTGCATTGCCACATTGGGATCGAGCCCTGGCATGTCTTCGTAGTTCCAGGCGAAGACGTCGATATATTCTCTGATCAAGGCAATTAATTCCTCCTTTTCATCTGATGGGAGACTACCACTGATGAATATGGGCTTTGGATTGGCTTCATCACCCATATTGATTTGGACTACCTCGTCTTCGGTAGGTGGCTCTCTCTGTTCGAACCTATCACCATATTGCATGTTCAGGTGATGAACCCATGGGTCCTCCCACGTTTGCATTTGATCGCCGTCCTCCATTGTAGATGGATCGGCCGTAGTCATGTTCGACATTAAGGCCTTGAACGTCTCTCCCAAACTTGTGTCGGAATCTTCAGCTGACGAATCTAGCAAGTATCGATCCTTGGCTTTGTTAGCAATTTGATCTATGATTTGCCAGCCACATTCGTCATCTGACGAGACGTAGCCTAAGCCCCTCTTGTGACGATAATAGCCCTCCGGTTTACCCTTTGGTACATATGCCGCTTTGACTGGGACACGGGAACCTCGATCGAAGTATAGACCTTCTCCGAGTGTGAAATCATATCCTTGTCTTTCCATGAGCTTGCGCGCTTCTGGACTGTACTTAGATAAATGTAAACCAGATTTGTCACCATCTTCATCCTCTCTTAGGAAATGATCTGGCACCGGAAGATTCTCTCCTTTACCGAAGATCACTTCTTTTTGTCCTCCTATTTTGGCGGGAATAATCTGAGTTGTTCCGAAAGAGTGTTGGAGACGCTTCTTCGTTACATACGACGATCGGAGCGGCATACATAATTCGGGATTATCGTACAATCCCTTTATCACATCATCAAAAGACAAGGAGTACTCTAAACCATTATTTATTTCAGGTTCGGCAAGTTGCCAGTTACAACCGCCATCTGACGACTGTTCGTCGTCAAGATTGATTACAAAGGGTACAATGTCATTAAAAACAAAACCACCATTGTAATCGAATCCGGCTTCGGAATCAGCTTCTTCTCCGCTGTCCGTGCCTTGGATCGATGGTTCCGTGTCGGATTCATTACCATAAAGGAGAGAATCTGTGAAATAATTCTCATACCCTTTGAATGGTTGCTTATCCGCGACCACCGTCCTAACTCTTCCATCAGTGTCGACATATTTCAAACACTGATGTAGAGTGGAGGGGACTATAACGTTACTATGGATCCAAGGCCGACCCAATAGTAAGTTATAGGATGTCTCAGCATCAATCACGTAGCACGTGACCTCCGTCTTTAAATCGCCCATTTGGCACTTTATCCGGATTTTACCCAAAGGTCTTGACCCGCTGGTGTTGAATCCGTATATGACTGTGCCTGTAGACGCCAACTTGCTAACTGGAATGCCAAGGCTGTGCATCAGTCGAAGTGGCATAATACTTACAGCGGAATCCGGATCCACTTGGATTCGGTTAACTTCGCTGGAGCCAATGTACCCGACGAAGTATAGGGGCCGATCATGATTTGAATTCTTCGTCTGCATGTCCTCTTTGGTAAAGGTGATGCAGGGAATGTCCTTGGCTGCCACATTATATTGTTGGGCTGACAATTCCAGTTCCTCGGGTGCTGGTTTGACTCGAGTAAGGAACACCTCTGAATCGGCCAGGGCTTCTTGCAAGGCTTCTCTAGTTTCCTTAGATAGCCGCAGCAATTCGTAAAGTGTTATCCTTGCTGGAATGTTGGCTAGCTGAGCCATGATGTCGAAGACACGTGGATTTTTTGAACTTCCCGGTTTATCTCCTCCAATCGGACGACTGAAGCGAGACTGCTTCGGGTTCTGAACCTCTTGGGATCCTTTGTCTTTCTATTTATCTGCCGGCTGTCGTCGAACCTCTTCAGCCGGTTTGGGAATTAGGATCACCCCCATCTCTGTGATTGTCTTGGCCGGTCCCTGTTTTGTCACCCCTAGCTTAGCTGCTTGTTCGTTATGTGACGGATAGTTGAAGTGGTATTGGTTCCCGCTTCTGGTGGTGAAGACTTCTTGTTCATCTTCAGAAGGTGGGAAAGCTGGGATTCCTTCGTCATCTTTTCCTGGGATGGCGGAAACTCCGTAGCAAGACTTTCCTTTCCCTTTAGATTTCTTCGTGGATGACGATCCGGCCCATTGTTCATCTTCAATCAGGTCGGGGTGAACCCAAAGGATTTCGTCGTTCGGGGCCGTGTGTGACACTAGTCCCTTTTGGCGCTGTCCGTGCGGGTCGTCATTCACCGTCTTCATCCCAACTTTGGTGACACGCTTCGGCTCAAACCAAGCTGTGGGTACTGACCCAAAACTGATCGACACCGCATTTGCTCCCACATTCTTGGCCGGTTTTGGAGTTATGACCCCTACATCGATCAACGCCTGGATCTTGTCCTTGAGGTGATAGCAGGACTTCGTAGGGTGGTGGACCGCTCTGTGATACGCGCAGTACCTCGGGTCCGTCACTTTAGTGGCTCCTTCATGATCCACAATCGCCGGCAGCTGGATTTTGTTGTTCTCCAACAGATATTTGAAGATGCCGGGAACTTCGTCATCTTTGAAGGAGTAGACTTTGGGAAACCTCGGCTCCGAAGACTTTTGCTTCTGAGACCGCTGCTGCCAATGTGGCTGCGATTGCTGTGGAGCTCGTTGCTGCTGCTGCTGCTGTTGCTGAGGTTGCAATTGGAAGGTTTGGTTAGCATCAACAGCATTAACCTGAGTTTTACCTTTTCCCTTCTGATTGAAGTTCTGCTTCGGAGGATTTGTAGCTGGTTGGCCTCTCTCCGCCTTCTTCCTCCTGAGGAACCGCTCAGCTTGCTCGCCTTGGACCTTCAAGTCCTTCCATGTCTTGGATGGAGCTGTGCCCATTGCTTCCAAAACATCCAGTGAGAGGTTGTTGTGGCAGGTCTGGAGAATGAACTCCTCGCTGATCGGGTCCCGGCAATTCATCGCCTTATTCCGGAACCTTTTGACGAATACTTCGACCAATTCTCCGTCCTTCTGCTTCTCATCGAGCAATGTCCCGATAGAGATTTCAGTGTGGTCGTCGAAGAAAATCACAAGGAATTTGGTTTCCATGTCGTCCCAGCTATTTATGCTTCCTGGCTTGAGGCGACGATACCAATCGAAGGCAGCTCCGCGAAGAGTGCCGACGAATGACCGCACCATCAGAGGCTCATTACCTGAGATGACTCCCAAGTGCGATTTGAAATAAATCAAATGCTGAGTTGGTGAACCCATCCCATTAAACGGCGTGAAGTTGATTAGACTAAACTTTGCCGGATATGGGATCGATTCCCACTCTCTTGGGTAAGGACAGGGAATGCCCGTCTTTTTAGTCTCTTGAGCAGAAATCAATGTATTGATTTTGCTTTCGAGATTCTTAATTTTTAGGCTTTCACCTGCGTCTTCGCTAGCATTATCGTTACCACCCCCTGGATTAATGGGAGGGTTATTGACGTTGCGAGCTTCATTTGTACCCTCATCTTCCAGGTTGTTCTGGTTGGGCTAACTTGGCTCCCCTTGTTGGTTCCTTAATGCTTGAAGCTGTTGGTCATGCATTTCTCTCATGTTCTGCATGGCCATTTGCATTTCGAACCGAAAGGTCTCCTGTTGTTTGGCCATAGCATCTTCAAGCATCTTGGCCACTTGCTCCGCGTTTATCATAAATGCCTCGCGGGGTTGTCCTTCGCTGGACACTGTGTTATCAGACGCCACTGCTGAGCCAGCATCTGATTCTTCGTCTCCCGAAGGTACTCTCGTTCGGATTCTACCATACGTCGCGCGAATGATAGCCCCAGATTGTAAACGGGTCCTGGGTCGGGATGTTTCTGGAATCGTCTCGGGGTTATCCTGAGCCGCTGTTCCTGTGCTGGTCATGTTGGCGGTGACCCTTGAATGTTCACCGTCCTCGACCCTTGTTTTCCTTCATTGGAAACACCTATGCCTTGGCCTTGGCGCTCCGGTGCTAAGTCTTTCGAACACCGATACTCTTTCGGGGACTGCCTTAACACAATTGCATTCAGACAATACCGCCCGAATGAGATTTGAACAAGGACATTGATTCCCGAACCTTCGAGGGCTCCTCTTTCTAGATTTGTTCGTACCCCCGGCACGATAGTACAGCTCATCTGTTTGGAGGTCAGAGCAAGCTATCGTGTGTTGGCACAACCTCTCAGGTATAACGTTGTCGTCATCAGATGACAACGTTTCCTTCTGAGGAATAATTGTCTTTTTCGGGCTCTCGAGAGTTATACGCCTCGAAACGCGTCTTCGTGGACGTGAATCTTCAGCGGAATCTTGCACTTGAATGCGCAAGGTTGTGCGCTTGGGTGCCGCGGTTTGCTCCAAGTGTTGAGGGTTGCGGCGACCCCCAGCATGCTGTATTGGTTGGGACTTCTTCACTGGCCCCAAGCGTTCCTGAACTGGAGCTTTACCTCGTTCCTTCGGAAGTGGACCGAGGCACTCCAAAACTGATCTTTTCTTCTGGGATGGTCCTGCGGGATCTCCCAGGGTAGTTGCGGCAATCACCGGCTGTTTGGATTGACTTGCCGGCGTCCGAACTTTTGGAGGCTGCGGGTTTTGCTCCTTAGCCTGAACCGCTTCAGACTTTGGCCTCCAAACCTTGCGAGTAGGTGGCGGCTTTTTGACCACCTCCTTCTGCAGCTTGCGACGGGCTTCCTCAGCTTTGGCCCGTGCTTGCGCGGACAACGCGCGGCGCTTGCGGATGCGCTCCTCCAGTGTTGAACGATTCCGTTTGACACGGACCCACTCCATTGTCGACGGTTTGGAGGAACCACCCTGCATTTGCTGTTGAGGCTGTTTGCCTCGTTTATTATTCAGATCCGCGTGATAGCGGACCCCGTCAACAGACTCCATGGCTTTGGCGAATTGCTTCGCGAGGCGTTGACGTTGCCTCTGGCGGGCTCTCTTGGAGAGAGTCACCACGCCTTCAATGGCAGATTTGACCTTCTTTGAGGTCGGTAGGACCTCACTCAACGCAGCTTCGGCGTCGATTGGGGTGAGGTCGTCGTTGGTGGCTTCAGCTTCATCACACCAACGGACTTTTCTCCTGGAGGAGAACTTCTGGAACTTCTTGGACTTAGGGGAGGAGGCAGATCCGGACGAGGACACGTACTCCTCGTATTTCTGCTGGTCGAATTCGTACTCGACCTCCTCCACGACCGGGATCGAGATCCGCGGCTGCGACACTCCAGCTTCGGCAGCGAAGCTGGTGGCTCCCACTATGGTCGCCAGATTGTTCGCGTGGAAAATCGTGTTCTTCTTCATTGAGGATTCCATTACAAAATTTGAAAACAACTTTATGCGTTTTACAAATATCCGGTCTTTTTATAAGAGCCGGTTACAATGGAGATCGAAATAAAGAAAGAAACCAAAAAAAAGTTACAACTTTCCTCTGAACAAATCACGAGCTCCTGTTTTGCGGTCGCTCGCTTTGTGGGGTTCTTCGCCTGTGCCGGGGTTGAGTACCGTGGACCACCGCGTAATCTCGATCTGAACTGATCTACGTGGTATAACGGGTACTATCCCACCAAGGAGATAGTAGCCGAGAGGGATCGTTTCACCAAGGAAACGCTCGCTCTAATCTCGGGATCTAAGAACCAAGCTTAGATCCGGAGTAGTATCACGTAGATCTGGTTATCCGAGTCTTCAAGCCTTCACAATCCGAGTTGAGGTCGCAATACGGCAGAGTTTCGGCTCTTCAGAAGTTTCAGAAAAGTCCTCCCAAATGAACGAGTGCCAGGCCTATTTATTGGCACTCAAGACTGTGCCTTTGGCACAAAAACCGCCTAGCCACCTCTGGGTGGCTCGGCCATAGCCGAGCCACCCAGGGGTGGCTCGGCCTTGGCCGAGCCACCCT